>UFQX01000364.1:225362-288859 GCA_900497675.1 Arapaima gigas | reverse complement strand
GGGGGGCAGGGGGGGAGGGGTGAAAAAAAAGGGGGGGGGGGGGGGGGGGTGAGAGTGAGGTCCCCAGGCAACAGTGCACTAACTGCCTGATGGTGTCTACGGGTTGACCCAGAGGGGTCTAATCTGTTGTTGAACTCTCCAGGAACAAAGGAGATGTGTGGTGTTGTGCTGGTTCTGCTGAAAGACATGCTCCTATCTGGCTGTGTATATTGCTCTTTCTCCCTCTCTGGTGCCTGTGGCTTTTGTTCTTGCCCAGATCATGTTGTGAAACAGGCACAGGTTAAGGGTTGCTTGACGTGACCAAGGTTGTCAGCAGGTCTCGCCTTGTGTTCGAAAGGTGTTCTTGCTTGCAGACCTTGTTGGTCTGCTGCAGCAGCAGATGTGGGGGAAACGCTCAATGCTTAGCTTTGCTGTGACAAAATGGGGTCGTCCTTTTGGAGATCACATTTGCCGTTTCCAAAATGCATTGTAGACTTTATTTGCCCTACAATAGTTGGTCACAAATGCCAGCTAAGCAATGGGGAATAATCCTCATTTATTTTTAAATACAAACAATATCCTGATTTGTTTGTCCCCTGTATCTTTCCTAAATATTTCCTCAATAACAAAAGGCTTGCCACCTCTTCCCATGAACTTGCATGACATTACATGTGGTCAAATCAGATTTAATGTCACTTTGTTGGACTATAGTAAATGTATGAATAGTGCTCATTAGGTACTTTTTAACTGCATTGTAATGCATGTTTGTGGGGCAAAAGTACTGTGTTGCTCCAGTGTAGTGGTCATGAAGAATTTGTCCTCAGAATAACCTAGTAACACAGTAGCTGCTGGTATAGCTGTAAACTTGCATCTGTTTAACAATCCAGTACAGGACAATGCAGAATTTTCAGCAAGGGCATCAAATGGCTTTTTACTTGGTGGCCCATACAGAATAATTCAGAATTTCCAGCAGACCAAAAATTAATTTTTGAAAAGCATCACTTAGTGAAATTGCTGTAATCCAGTGACAGCTGTCTGCTGTCTTACTATTCATGTTTTCTTTTTTACATTTATTTTTGGTTCCCTTGGTTTCCATGGTTCAAGCCCACTGCAGTATCTACAGCTGCTCAGGTACCTGACCCTTAAGATTTATTTTCAGGAGCGGTGTATGGGGTGCTAATGGTGTTGCAGCATTTGCACTTGGTTTTCAATCTTGGTAGATGTCACATGATCTGCATTCAACTCTTGACAAAACATGTCTAAAAAGCTTCATATATCACCTCTTGAAATATGACATTGCAGTTGGGTTGCTAATATTCTGAAGCAGGTAGTCTTTGAGGAGGTGGTGAACTAGGATACTTATTCTGATAACACCAGTTACACTCCACATTAACCAATTCAAGGTTTCATCTGGAGTGGGGATTTGTTCACCTTGGTTTTAAAGCCATTCCATCAGCAGATCTTTGTATGAGTACTGTTGCAGAAGAAATGCAACGCCCAGCATCACACAAACAGTTAATGGCAGCAGGCTGTAAGTGATGTAGCAGATGATGCACCAATGACACTGTAGAAATATCCACATTAAGAATGGGTCTTTAATGTTCTGTCCTACTTGGATGAGTAACTTATTAGCTCGCAGTGTTGCGCAAAATGGGAGTGCTGTCAATTTCATGGTTTGTACAATTTTCAATCTTCAGTTTGCAGCAGCCCCCCAGTTATTGAATAGTATATATTTATACATTACACTTCAGTAGATCAGGCCTGAATGTCTGCATATGATACTGCTGTGTAATGCACAGAAATAACTTGTTTACAGCAGGCTTTAATATTTGAAAAGTCAATTTGTGCATTTTTGGAATGTTGTATTGGTGTATTGTTTCATTGACAATACCAGTGATGGACACAATGTATAATGTCCAATATAAACTAAATCAAATGTTTAATGTACAGTCATTTTCTTTGTGGTGCGTGTCTTTGTTTCCGCCTCAGTTCTTAGCATCTCAGAAGAATCAGTTCTATGATGACTCATGAGCCCTTGGTGTGCTTTCTGAATTTCAAGAACAAAGTCCTATTCTCTGTGAAGACTGGTTCAGCATTTCTAAAGTCATACTGTTTTGAAACAGAAGTCAATCTGAATTTGAAATGCTGTGATAGGGGGAATTAAAACCTTTATACTTTCTCTCAATAAGGTCAAGAAGTCCAAGATGGCCACTGCTTCTTATGATCAGCTTCTGAAACAAGTGGAGGCACTGAAGATGGAGAACTCCAATCTGCGCCAGGAATTGGAAGACAACTCTAATCACCTGACTAAACTTGAGACAGAAGCGTTGAATATGAAGGTACTGATTTCTACAGTAACTTCAAACCACTATGAAGGGTTAGATTCTCAAATTTAGATTTTAAAAACCTAGTTCTGTTTGTGGGGAAATTCTGTCCAGATGTGTAATATGGATGTAATAATGGCCTTAATTTGTAAAGCTGCTGGTTCAGGTCCTGAGAGCATATCTACTTTAGTACCCTTTAACAAAGCTTTAATGAAATGTCCCACCCTAAATATAAAAATTTAAGATGCCTCAATGTCTGCTAGACGACAAAAGCAATAATTGAATATATGTTTCCATGTGTGAACCCATCTACATAATTTGCCTTCAGTTTGAGACAGGTTGGTTAGGGGTCACTGGTAATACTTCTGCAACTCATGTTAAATGCTGGCTGGCAAATAAACCTATTGCCTTTTGGTGTCTACTGTCCTTTCTACTATGCTTCAGAACAGATCCATTCACCACTCTGTGCCCGAAAGAGGATGTCTGCTGGCTCCCTGTGGAGCAGTGAGGCCCTTGGTGTCTCAGTCTTAATCGGTTTTAATATTAATGTATTAAGCCAAAAATCAAGTTGTTGGAATTGAAGCAAGTGGTTATTCCAATTTGATTCCCCAACTTGAGGATTTATTGCTTAGAAATGAATATCTGAAGTGACCAGTAGTTGAAAGGTTTGTCATTACTGGAGAATTGTGATAATTGGAAATGTTGAAGTTCTAAAGCAAAACAGTAGTTTTTGGTTATAATATGGCCTTAGGCAAACATCTTGGACATCTCAAATTGTTACTGAGAGTTGGGAATGTCTGTAAATCCAGGTCTTGCAGTCAAGTTCCTGTGTTTGCTGACCTACAAATCTGAAACTTCCTCTCCCTTTTTTTCTCAGGGAAAAAAACAATGGAGGCATGGTAATGGTGTCACATTGTCTTGAATATGAGTGGCTAAATTTAAATTCTAAATACATGTTATATACTGATTTCAACATGCTTAGCAACCCAGAGTTTTTAGATCAAGTTTCTCAGGTGCCACCTGGTTCTTATAAAACGCTAAAGTGTATACTGTAGCTTTTAGAGGTGTGATCCTTTTTGTATCAAAACATTTTATACTGTATTAATATTGAAAGCATACGTTTTATTGCATTTTCCCTCTGAGGAGCCTGTTCAGTTATGCTTCCAGCTGACTTGCTTCTGTTGGAAAGCAGGAATCCAGGAATGGTGCGTAGTTCATTTGAATGGTTCTGGGTCATTAATTTGTGGACGATTGTGCTGTTGCTATAATCTGCTCTTTATGGCTGTATTCAGCTTTTCTAGTTGACAAGTGTAAATGTAGTCAAGTTTGTGTTAATGTATAGTTGATAAAGTGCTGAGACTTCATTGCCTTGGTTTTTTCATACTGTTGCATTTTAGACATGGGGAAAATCCATGTAAGAACCATAAAGCCTTTCACCTGGAGATACTTTGTGATCTGTGGTAGTGTGCATGTATGCCTGCACACCTGTTCTACAAACTTCTTGTCCTGAGGGACCTATTGCATCTGGTCAGTGGAAGTTTGCAGCCATCACTTGGAGTGCTCACCGTAATCCAGCAGCTGCAGAAATAATCTCTCTAAGGCAGGGGCATTAAGATTGGGATGTCACACTAATGCTTTGTCCCTCATTCCTCATTAATGTGCTTCATTTGTATAATGCAATGCTTTTGCATTTTCCTGTGTAATGCATGCTGCAAGAGGTTTTACTGTTACTTGCTTGCAGTACAATTCTCACCTGCTAAGAGGTAGATTTCTTAAGCTGTACATCAGGTGACAGACTACCTGGTTGGATGGTTTCAGATCCACTTTTTTGTGCTTATGGCCAAAATACCATTATTTTAAGCTTTTTTTAATGTGATGTAGATTGTGATGAGTAAAGGCAGTAACTATTTCTTCCCATTTAATATTTACTTTTTGCACTTTTTTGGGGGGGCACTGTTCACAGCAGTCTGAACAGATGGGCTCCACAAAGTTTGCATTCTATACAGCCCTGGGTGCTGTTTGAGGTGTTCAGTTTGTCATGCTGCTGCATGTGGTAGCTTTTGGGGAGGACAATTTGTTTGGCTTTAAGAGTTCAAATGTCAGTTTCCTAAGGGTGAGTTTTGTTTAGGAGCCACATTTTCCTACTCCCCCCGCATCTCCATCGCTGCATCTGTGTATACTTGGTCACCTGACTGGGTTGTTGGGGGGAGACTTTTGGTCTCCAATGCAGTAAGCACAAGATGTTAATGATGTGGTGTAACTTTGCATCAGTTATAATGAATATATTCCCCAGTACTACTTGGTCATAAGTTGTAGCCATTTAACCTGTATTGCAGCATTTGTAGGTTCTACTAGATGGATGTCATCTGCAGTGTGATGCAGAATATATTCCCTTGTAAATTCTGTTTAACTTGGAACTATGTGGACTGCTTTGTATGATTAAGCAAAGAATAAAAGGTGACCCTTATGCTATCACACTTCCTGAGGAAGATGTGACAATCTTCTAGGCAACCAATCAAAATGAGTGGGCTAGAGGCCAGAGAGGTGCAGCCGCCCCACATCCTCCCAAGAGGAAGCAGCTGCAGCCTCGGCATCCATCCAGCACAAGGCACGCTTCCTTGGATGCATTGCGGGTTGACCAACGCAGTTCCCCGTTTCCTGCTGTAGAAATTTGTGGTGGAATTTTCTGCACTAAGAGGCATTTCCTCTATTGAACGTGAATGTAGCTCACTGATATGGACTGGGGTGCCTTGGTTCCATGTATAAATGGTTTGCTTTCTCATGGTAAGTGGCTTAGAAATGGCTGAGGTTTACTCACTAGCAATGTACCTTCAGGACACTGAAACTTATGGCTTGGATAACTTAGAATTTTGCTAAAGATGTAAGAAGATGGTTAGTCTTCTGTTCTCAATGTTTAGTCAGTTATTGCTATTGGTTGTGGTTCCCAACCCCCCTTGCCATTTGTAGTTGCCTAAATCTAACTTAATTTTAGTTGGATGATTAATTGCATATTTTGTATATTTGGTGATGGAATGCTTGTTCAGTATTAAATTTTACTTGGACAGAGGCCTTCTGTTTGTGCTTTTCCTTTCCTCAGAGGGTGGAGGATTTATGTTCAAGTAGAAAAACTTTAAGAGGCAGTTGTAGGAAGGGGGGAGGATTTGGAAGAGTACAGTTAAGATGTATTGCAGCTTTAAAATGCTGAAATGGATGTCTGAATCTGAAAATCAAAGCAGATGTGACCAAATCTATATCCTATCTAGAGAACTGTAAAGGACTCAGAATAGAAATTGATTTCAGTAAAATTATTGATCAGGCAACTTGAAAATTATCACTATAAACCTTTTCCTCCCAGCAAGACCTAGAGTATAGTTATAATTAACTAGTTTAAACATTAAAATTTCAAAATAAAGCAAAAATGTATTTGACCTTTATGCAGGTTTTCTTGTTTGGCTTAGTTGTATACTATGCATGTCATGAAGTAAAAGGCAAAACTGTTTCAAGCTGGTATGCCAGTTTGAATCACCCAAGCTGTCTTAGACATGTCAGGATTATTTATAATTGACTGCAGAGGTGAGCATTGGATGGAAATAATCCCATGGTCTTATTACTGATCCCCTGTAAACTGGACACCATTTTAAATGTGTAAAATGGTAGATGGCAATCAGTCTTTGCCAACTACTGCATAAAGAATGGGTGACTTAAATGCTAGTGCTCCATGGGGATATTGCACATAGTCTTATCTAACAGGTCAATGGTTAATGCGCCAAAAGAAAAATAGGGCTTTGGATTGTAAGCTGCTGACTAGTACTAGTATGTATAATGTAGCAATGTATCTTAGCTTTGCATAATTACTAGGTTCCATGCTACAAATGCATGGAAAGTTGTTTGCCCATGTTGTATATTGCCCCTTTCAAACAAGAATTTGAAGTAGTTGGTGTCAGATGAAAGGGGCCTTGAATCCTGAGCTGACCTGAAAGCTTTTTGTCTTTAAAACTTAGGAATTGATAAATGCTAGAATACACAACTCCAGGCTTAATTATGGACTAACTTGATGTTTTGCACAAACTTTCAGCATATTTAGAAACTTGACACTTTGTTAGAAACCTTAACATTACCAACTTCTCAGAAGTACAGAACAGTCTTTAAATGGCCTTGCTTTAGGGTTCTCAGAAGGCATTTAAGGTTTTGTCACTTGTGAATGAGATGGTTCAAATGTTGATGGAAGCATTATACCTGAAATATTTATGGTAGTTTTCTTTAGTTCTATGTATAATGAATTACTTCTGCTTAAAAGATGGGCAGTTTTTCTGGTCTTTAATTTGCAGACAACCACAGATGTCATGGTGCTCTAAAGTTGGTCCATTACTCTGTTGCTCAGAGGCTCATCATAAATCCTTTGTGTAGCTGCTTGTGTAATGTGCCAAATTCTGGAATGGCATGAGTAGGCAATCTTACAATGGTGCACATGTACAGTAAATCAAATTGTCTTAAATATTTAACAACCTGACTCACCTAAACTTGAGATGGCCACACATTGGCCATTGGGTTGACTTGGGCAAAATCTATACCTGATGTTTCTACAGATGATACTTGGCATGCCATTGGAAAGGTAATTATTTTCCATTGTCTGCTCAAGGAAGTGCTAAAGAAATTGCAAGGCAGCATTGAAGAGGAGTCTCTGGGATCTTCTGGACCGCCAGTTGACCTGCTGGAGCGGCTGAAAGGTAAAACTAAGTCAGGATCACCTTGCATAGTTAGACCCACTCTCTATGCTCTAAATGGGGCTGCTACTTCTGTGGCTGTGAAACATAAAGGCACCAGTCTGCTCAGTTTTGTAAAAAGGCTTACTTTAGTGCACTTATGTTTTAAGGGTTAATGCTGATTTCAAAGCCAAATGCCTCTTGATGCCAATGATGCATCAGACTTAACGTTTGCCTCAAGTGCTTGTTTGAATACTGCTACAGTCTTGCCCTGTTATCTCATCACATGCTGTAGCAGAACACTAACACGATAGAAGGCAGGCCCAGGCTATTGAGGAACTGAGGCCTTGGAGCCTGCTAAAGACTAACTCCACTAACAGCCAGATTACAAAGATGCAGAGACCAAAAGAATCCCATCCTGAAGTGTACCTTCAGATGCAGTCCAACAAGATTGGTCACAGGTCTACCAAGAACTGACAATCTCAGTACTGAAAGTGTATGGGGGGAAAAGAAATTGTCATGCAAGGCCTGTGACTGATGAAGGGAGGTACAGTGCCTGAATAATTCTGTATGGGGAATGTACCACCCTCAGATGGCAGAGGTGCCTGACAGATCCTACCAATGGCTGGACAAGAGAATTGCAGCATGTGAGCAAGCACTTGGCACCTCTTTCAATTGACCTGGTGCCATCTCAGGCAAGACCCCAGGAGCAGACTGCAAAGAGCCCTGAGACAACAGCACCTAACAGATTGTAGATTGCAAGTGGGGTGTCACACCTTGCTTCTAGGTGTGGCTTGAACCCACTTGTTTTGGTGGTGGGCCACACAAGACTCAACTTACATTTGGCTAAGGTGTTTAAAGTGTTTTCACACCCACAAATACTATTGACTGTGTACAAAAGGTCTTTGACACTTGCAGCTGGAGATCAGCACAAGCCTTAGTCTCAGCCTCCCCCCTTAAAAGAAACCACATGGGACTCCTTTAAATGGTCTTTGGCATCAGGTTGCATAGAAGTATACCCCAGGGAGTCACACTTGTGATCACCAGGGTTGCATAGGTGCCAATGTTGTGCTTTTACAGTGTTTAGTAAAACACAATCTAGTGTTAATGTTTCTATGGCAACTACATGATTTTCCCTGCTCTTCTGTCTTTAACCCAAAGCAGCTTATAGGTACTTATGCTGTCTGTACAAGGGCATTTTGCCTAACATAACACTGATACTGTTTCAGTGTTAAGCACTGCAAACTGAGGAACAGAAGGGATGTTAAATGGGAAGGAAGGTATATGCACCCACCCAGTTGGCTAAACTGCTTGAATGGTGCATGCATCATGTAAACACTGACAGCAGGTCTACTGTAGTTAAGGTGTGTGTGTGTAGGGGGGGAACATCAGCCACTCCTGAGGCTGAATGGGAGGTGCCACAGGGAGTAGTAAAGAATAACAGCCAAAGGGCCTGTGGGACATCAACCCCAGATAAACAGGTAGTGGGTAACCACCCAGATACAGTGGTAATGGCTAAGGAGGGGGAAACAGTGACTATAGACAGCTTAAGTGAGAGCACGATCAGGAAAAATGACAGGAACTGGAGAGAATGTGTAAGGTGGAAACAACTATGGATTGCAGCCCTACAAGCACCTATAAGCTAGAAGAGGGGTTCCTTAAGATGTTAGCTTGAAAGCAATGTCATTACTAAGTGGAATTCTAGGAACAGCAGAACTGCTGTAATACCCTTAAACTCCCAGGTGTTTGAATACAACCCACAGGGAAAAATGGGCTCAAAGGAATTTGCATGCATATATAAAATTTGTATAGACACACACCTATCCCCACCTGCACATTGCATGCCTGTGGTTGAAGTGTGCTTCAGTTACCTGCCAACTTTTCCCATCTGCATACAGAATAGCAATTCTTTCATTTGCATGTTTCTTCTCCCTATGAGTGTTACATGTTAAACCAGCCCACAAAGTGACTGCCAGGTCAAATTTCATAACCAATAAAGATATTAAAAAATGTTCTTTACAGTTGTCTCAATTTTGAACATGAAAGTGGGCACATTAACAATTTAAAATAGAAAGGGTAAATTGAAGATGGTTGCACAGTTATCCAGATGCCTCAGTTTACTTGGTCTAATACAAGAAGCTAGTGGGTAGCCCAGTTCCCCCCCAACGCAGTTATCCAATGCTGCCTGGGTCAAAAAGCAGGGGACAGATTAAAAAGTAATAGCTCATAATCACCAAATAGTTAATACAACCAGTTTAAGGGTAATACTGAAGTTTTATGGACAGGCAAACACTGCAGAGTAGTATGCTGGCTGGCTGTAGTCAAGTGGAAAGAGGGGGGGAAAAACAAATATATATATATATATATACATGTAAATTCCAGATATAATGCAGCTGAATTTTTGCTACCAGCTCCAGGTGTGTACTGTAGACACTCCACTATAATGCAGAGCCAGAAATTTGCAAGAAGTTTAAAATTCATGTCACCTTGTTCTTGTACCATGATTTGACGTAGTACTGTGGAGTATGGCAAACTGTAAGGCAGGTAATTTGCTAAGTCATCCCTCCCTTACATGTCTGAAAAGGCTGTGTAACTTGATGGCTCTTGCCACTGTTTTTTATATGAAAAGTAACATACATCCCATCCAAAAACCCCCAAACCAACTTTCCAAAATGTTGCCAAAAACATTGTAAAATTTGTAGTACACATGCACACACCGGTATCGTGCTGGTCAGTCTATTCAGGTGGTCTGATGTGAACGAAACATCTACTCAGGTTTGTAAGAAACAAAATCAAGTTTGTCAGTGTAGTGGCCTTGAGAAACACGAGTAGGTAGGAAATTTTAATAAGATGCTTTTGGGTGTTGTGGAAGAGTAAAGAAGTCAACTTCTATTAAGTAATGCAGAATATTATTACCTGTGTAAGGGAACCGCAACATAAGATACTTATCCACTGCCCATTCGTGACCAACATATTTACATATACATCTTTTTTAAAAAAGAACAACTCCTTTTAAATGAACCTTACATCTGCCATTCTCAGGATCCAACACACCTTGTAATAATGCTGTGTTCTTAAAGGTCTGTACACTTTATAGAGTATTATTACACAGGTTTTTTGGCCCCCTTTTTCTCTGGAATATGTCTCTCTGTAGTGAAAGCGCAAACTGAGACTGCATTAATTGAGGGATGACTGCAGTATCATTACAGTTTTATGTCTCATGTTTGCTGTGTTTCTATGTTTGTGTAGTGTCTCCATTTTAATTCCCCAAATGTAATTTAGCAAGAAGGGGCCCAAAAAATGTAAAAAGTTATGTGTTGGGGGGTTTGAAAGAATGTCATAAGGCTAGCAAAACTTTGATCTCCTTCAGAAGAGAGGTATTGGTGCCCCTGTGTGTGTTGCACAACACGATGTCATGAATATTGCACTGCACTGTGTGGCACGATGCCCCGTGCGAGTTGCCCTGTGTGCTACAAGGTGTTTCAGAAGTTGAAAGTATTTGACGGGTCATGCATTTAGATGGGTGCTTGGTATTCTGTCCATTGGAGCTTGAGGGCTTCCACCAGCCATCAAGAGAGGTTGTTGAGCCCCCCCCTGTAGGGACTCCTTAAACAAGATAGCAGTGGAGGTGGGGTGAGAGATGTTTTTAAGAAAACAGCACCCACAGGACAGAAGTAGGTGGGTTGCTCATATTTGTATGCACATGAATGACTGCTGGGTTAGGCCAATGGTTTGGGCTAATACTTTCCTTCCAAATGTATGTTATACAAAACTTCACTTTTCAGTGTTCTAGTGATACTCGGACTAGTTGGTTGAGGTTTTCAGATGGCCTGGGAATTCTTTCTCACCTAAAACAATGTAAAATAATGTGAAGTAGGATCCCAGTATACGCAATTTCAGTTTTCACAGCGTTTTTAGGAACAAATTCAATGTGCAAAATGAGGTTTACACGTACTGCCAAACTTTATTACCCTTTCATCACTACTGTGTACAGTGCCGCTTGTGTGCCATGCGTAACTTCAAATTATTTTTTACATTTTCATTTGATCACGTATAGCAGCTACCGTGGTTTAAACAGGCGGATGGTGCCAACAGCAACGTGCGCGTCAGCTGTAGTGACTACAGACAGTAATAAGTTACATATCAACAAAACTTTATTACCTTTACACTTGTTGAATTTAGTGTATTTGTGTGTGTGTGAGAGAACGTGCCTCAGCCTGTGTGTAAAGCGTGTACGGCGCATGTGGGCTGATAAATAATGTATTACCATCTGCATACCTTCAAACTTTAATGTCTTCCAATTTGTGTGTGTTTGGCTGAGAAAGTGCACGTATTTGTAGAGTATGCGAGGCGGCCGTCTTACTATGGATCCTTTGAAATTTTTAAAATGCTAAACAGCCTTTTTGGAGCTGAATGAATTTAACTATGCAAAAACGTAACTTGGGCTGAGAAGTACCTGTTTGGCAAATTTAAAGTCGGTGGCTTGAAAAACAAAGCCATGAATAAAGAACATACAAACATATTGGACTTTATAGCTATAGAGGTATATGTATACATACACAACCCACAACTTGTTTAGCAGTATGTGGCTGGCACCACACTGACATGCCCCCGTGAAGTTTCCAGCCTTACCTCGCCAGACATTTATGATGGTCAGATGTGGGCGACATAACAGGCTAAGACTGTATACTGCTTTAAAATTGCTCTAAATACTTTGTTGAACTGTTTTCCTTTTAGTTTATTCTTCATGATTCCAATACTGCATACTAGCAGATATCGAGCAAAAAAAAAAGTCACATCATCTCTAAGTAGTACAGCCGCAAGCTTAAAATGGGTCCTTTGCAGTAAGGTTCATACAGCATGTACCATGGTAACAGAACCGTATTCTCACTGCTCATGTGGTATAGCTTTAAACATGTGATCTGAACATGGGTGAAGAATCTAATCTCCCTCTGCCTACCCATCAGAGATGAACCTGGATAGCAGTAACTTTTCTGGAGTGAAGCTGAGACCCAAGGCCTCCCTGCGCTCATATAGTAGCCGTGACGGCTCTCTGTCCGGCCACTCTGGTGAAAGCAGCCCTGTTGCCTCGGGCTCCATCCCCAGGCGAGGAGCGGTAAAGGCAGCCATTGGAAGCACTGCCTATTTGGATGAACTGGAGAAGGAGAGGTGGGACATTCTCTATAGTATTCTCAGAACAATACTGTCAGTTCCTGAGTTGGGTGACTCATTTTATAAAGCAAAAGCATTTTTTTTTCTTTTTTTTTTTTACAGAGCATATGCAGTGTTTTTACTTAAACACAAGCTCAAAATAGAGCACAATGCTAGACCTCTAAAAATTTTCAAAACACCCCCATCCCTTGTATAACAGGGTCAAATATCAGCAGATGGTTTGTGCAGGTTCAGGAAGTGACAAGGCAGCAAATGGAAGTTGTTTGATTTGCAAGGCCATCAGCTCGCTACTTAAGAAAGAACGGAAAAAGTAGCACAAGGACAAGCAAACCAGGAAATTTGTCAGTCAGAGCTTACTTGAGACATCGCTCTTGGGCTATTCTTCGCCCAGCTTGTCTTTGCTCCAGATGTTTGTTTTTCTCTTTAATTTTTGATTAGATTTTTTTTTTCATGTTGACATCAGGTTATTCAGTGTATGGGGTAATTTCTTTTTTGTGATGAAAATCATATAATCTAGTCATTCGCAAAATTTCCGTGGCAGGTCTTTGCTGATGGCAGAGCTGGAGAAAGAAGAGAAGGAGAAAGAATGGTATTACACGCAGCTTCAGAACCTCACCAAGCGCATTGACAGCCTTCCACTGACAGAGAGTGTAAGTGTTTGTATGAGTTTGTTTTTTCATGTCTATGTTCTGAAAGTGACAAAATGAGCCTAGTGCTTAGATGGAGACTGAAGTTCACTTGAAATACCAGTTGAAATTTTTGAGTGATCAAAACCAGTGAACAAAACCAATAATGAAGTGGTGGTAAAAGTATTTGAAAAGAAAATTCTTCAACAATTTTTGGAAATATATGCTTTTGGTCAACAGGGATGTTCAAGGGGTTAGTTTTCTGACCTTCTTCCTAAGTGGGCAGCTAAAGGCAACCCAGTGCACAACACATACACATATGCTTTAAAATGAGATGTAAGAGGTGGCTTATGTTAAGGTTTCAGCCCTCGATAGGTTTGACTCCCTGCACCACTTGGCAGTTCTCTTTGCAGACAGATATGTCACGTCGGCAGCTGGAATATGAAGCACGGCAAATCAGGGCCGCCATGGAGAACCAGTTGGGCTCCTGTTCTGACATGGAGAGGAGGGTGCAGGTCAGTCCAGCGTCCTCTCAGTTTAACAGCCGTCAAGTCTAACTGCGCTTGTTTTTCTGGACGTCGATCGGCCTTCTTTCTCTTCATTTAACACATCGGTTATCTACCAACGCAGTTCCCAGAGTAACCGTCACTGGTGGAGTGAACTAGTTCCATTACTCAGTGATTTCAAATATTTTGCACTGACAAAGAACAGATACTTTAAGCTCTTAAATTTAGGTTTTGCTGCCTTCCTAGCACTCTTGAAAAGCTGAATATAGGTGTGGTTTCATTGCAAAGTTGTTTGCATCACTATGCATCGATTTTGAAAAGACTTACGTTAAGGCCGACGTGGCATAAATCCAGCATTATCGAGCAGTGTCTGGCTGTTGCCTCTGTAAAGCCCATCCTTAGATCATTGTTTTTAGGAGATTGTGGGTTCGCTAAAGTTTTTAAACCTTTTTAATTGACATAATTTAATGTTCATTATCTAAGCGAAATAAATTGTTCTGCCCAGTGTCATCTGATTTCCCGCCTGTACGATTAAACTGGTGGTTCGGTACTTCTTTTAAGGTGTTCAGAGGAAACGTATTCAAGCTCTGTAACAACTGCTACTTTTTAAAGCCTCTAACAAGTTTTATTCTCACAAAGCACTTTCACGTCTTCACCTTTGAAATATTCATATGTTCAGTCAGTTCAAAAACAATCCCTTCTCACGATCCATCCTGCTCGCAGAGCTGCTTGATTTCTATCTGTTTTCATGTTCTCCTTTGAAATCTCTCTTAGGCGAGGCTCGCTCGTGTTCAGCAGATAGAGAAAGAGATGCTTCGGATCCGCCAGTCAGAGTCTGCGGAGCAGGAGGTAAGCGTGAATCCACAGCCATTTACCCATAGTAAAGAAAGTGCAATAAGTCTGTGGTTGTGTTTATGGACATGAGCGATTTATGCACGACATAGACCACGGCCTTCAAGAGCTTTGTGGTCTGAGAAGCACCTTTCTCACAGCTGACGCTGAAGTGATGTACAGTGTGGCCAACTAACAGGTTTAGACAATGCGCTGGATTTATGGCAAATCTGTTGTAATTGTAAATATCCAAAGTGAGTTGATGCTATGAACTAATCCATACTGTCAGACCCTGTTGCTTTTTTCTTCAAAATTAAATTATTTTCCTGTGAGACAGAACACAGTCTTTCAGTAATATACAACCCCGCCTTGGAAAAAGTCGGGGGGCCGGATTGGTAAAATGCAAATAAAAACAGAAAGCAGTGATTTCAAAATTCACTTTGACTTGTAATCCATCACAAACATTATAAAGACAAGATATTTAATGTTTAGTCTGCTCAACTTCATTTCTTGCAAATATACATCTATTCTGGCCTTGGAGGGGCTGCAACACATTCCAAAAAAAGTTTCGACAGTAAAGAATTTACCATTTTGTCGCACTGCCTTTCCTTCCCACATCGCTTAATAAACGTTTACGTGCTGAAGACACCGATTTATCGAGTGTTTCAGGTGTAACTTTGTCCCGTTCTTCTTGCAAACAAGTCTTAAGGTGTGCAACAGTATGGGGTCTTCATTGCCGCATTTTCCATTTCAAAATGCGCCACACATTCTCAATTGGGGACCGGTCAGGACTGCAGGCAGGCCAGTCGAGCACCCGTACCCTCTTCCTGTGCAGCCCTGTGCTGTGTTTCTCATCTGTCAAATTGGGGTTAACATTTTCACCACACTTAACAGTTCCCTGTTTAACGTTGTTTCTTAATAGCGATACTGATACTAATGTTATAGCACAATATAATGATAGAGTACAGTATGCGTGGTTTTCACGTGCTCAGCATTGCCTGTCACCTTCCTTTGTCATAATCCTCATTCTCCTTGCAACTCTCCGCTGCTGATGCCACGTGCTCTGGACTCCCCTCTGGAGTACTTAAAGCTAACTTTTCTAAGGTTTATTTTCCTTTTTTTATGCTTTGTTTCCACAGCTCTGACATGTTTTACACACGGTGGCACACACTTCCCACGGACTCTCACGTGCACGTTTTAGCGCCATTCTTTCATCCTTTTTCACGTGTTGCGCATTTTCTTTTAATCTCAGTTTTCCTGATAATTTAATGCTCCCCAGCTGAGGAGAATTCCCATCTTACCCTCTTTATACTGACTTCTCAGCATTTTAAGTATATCCTTACAGATTTTTATAGACATGTATAATACAACTGCAAAGACAATAAAAAGAACTATTCATGTGATCCCAATGTTCATAAATAAATAAAACTTGTACTGCATTTGTACCGATCAAATAAAATGTAACAGCCCCATTTGGTGGTTTTTCTTTTAGCACTTGACCTTCTAGGAATATATCCTGAGTGCCAACCAGGGTATAGCTGTATTCTCTATTAGCTTTATTTAAAATAAAAATGTTCTGCCTTTATTATGCCTTATTGTATAATTGTCTGCAAAATACTTTAATTAAAATTAAGGGTTTGTCAATGCCAAATGGCTCATTGGGACAGATTATTTTGCCACTAGGTTAACCCATGTCATATGCCTTCTGCACAGCACAGTTACTTTTTTATGTCTTAATTTTGCCATTATAAAGTCATCTTTGCAAGTAGAAAAGTGTTTTTTCCTTCACTGTCGACTTACCGCGTCACACTGAAACCTTTATTATATTAAAAATAAATAAGTTAAAAAGTTCCCAGCCTTAAGAGGCAAATGCTGTCAAGTAGCTTTCCTCCTTTTTCTTTAGTTGAATCGTGTTTACCTTTCAGTGCTGGCAGGATAGAGGGCTGAGGAGGAACGGTGGTTTGGACCAAAAATAAGGAAAAATCTTTGTTGCGTTGCATTTTTTCCTCTCATTTGTAGCTAGATAAACCTTGCCTGACACACTTATTTTGGGAGTCCTCCCACCACAGGCCTTTGCTAAGTACCCGGGTTGAGCTGTCATTTATTTAGGTCAGGAGTATATGGAGGACAGGAGAAACAGATGCTTGGGGCTGTGTTTGCTGTACTGTCAGTTGACTGCTGCCTGGCCACCCTTCATGCTCCAAATGCTCCCCAACCCCCTCTCTATCCCTTGTAGAAGGCAGTGCAGAGCAAGCATGAACCAGCCACTCGTGACTGTGAGAGACAGACTGAGGAAGGACAGACTTCCAGTGAACCTGGCACTGCAGCTACAGCATATGGTCAGGTAAGGCCTCCACCATGAGTCCTGCTAAATATCTACACAGCAGAATGGCAGACCTTGAGTGCACAATGCAGCCAAACACAATAAGCTCTCTTCTGACTGTGAACACACCTCTGTGGTGCTGCGGCAAAGCCCTGCTGCACAACCCTACATGTACACATCCTAAAGTCAACTGTGCGGGGGACACCACTGAGTGTCCAAGGTGGCTAGATTTTGCTGTCTTCTCAGTGATGGCTTTCCCTATCCCACTAGTCCTGTGTTCAGATTTCCACATAATAATATACAGTAACTGCATTCTCTGCACCCAATGTAAAGTGTTGCTGTAAAATAAATGTCTACTTTGTGGAAAGAAGATTGCTTTGTCTTTATTGTCTAGTGTATTCTTGTCAAGCTGAGGAATATGCCTTTTTTACAAGTACTGTAAATGTCTTAATTTGGAAATTCACAGGTAACTTAGGTTATTTTAAGCCCTTCAAGAATTTAACTAAACTCTTGCTGTTATGGAACCTTCGTTTCATATGTTTTTTGGAGATCGCGAGTGACGTTCTAATCAAAGTGTGGCTTTGCAGTGTTTATTTGTTGATATGCATGTTCTTTACCGTCAGAAATGCGGAAACATCAGCCATATAAAAGCATGATTTTTTTTTTTGTAAAGCGCTTTAACTAGATTTCCATTTTTAAATTTATTTTGTCATCTCTTAGAATGATTGAAGCTGCTGAAACAAAATTTAGTCAAAACTGTACTTTATTTATATGTATCGTATCTGTTTACGTTTTTGCAAAAGAATGCACAAAACACAGCAATGCAAAAACGTTTACAGTATTAAAACAGATACTGTTTTATCTTTTAAATTTAAATGAGGTCATGTTTTAATAAGAACATTAAGTGTGTCTTGTCATCATTCTCAAAATCTCATTTTGGCCTGTCAGGCTTCAGGTGTCCGAATGGACCATGAAGCAACCGGTGATACGGGCTTCGGTGGGGGTTACTCTGTCCCACGCAGACTGACAAGCCACCTCGGTACAAAGGTAAGCAAACGTTACAAAGACGATCATGTAGCGTGTTTCGACGTACTCAACTTTTACTGTCTTCTGCTGTCATTTTTACAAAATGAAGATGTTGAAAATTGTCTTTCCCTGTCTTATGTGCTTTAAGACGTTGGTTATGTACTGAAGTGGAAACTGATTTTGTTTTACAGGATATTTAAAGTTGACAGTGTAATGCTCACCTTTGTGATGGATTTGGACAAAATTTTCAAATGCATAGCATCACAGCGGAATTTTTTCATCATAACTAGGATGAGGAAGTCAGTTGAACTGGTAGAAAATGTATTGACTTCCTCCATTTTTAAATAAGAGTTTTATTTGCTAAGAGTGAGAGTTTTGTGGGATGCAAGCATGCGTGACTCGTGTTTGCCATTCCGGCACTGCTTCAATCCCCAGGTGGAGATGGTCTACTCCCTCCTGTCCATGTTGGGTACTCATGACAAGGATGACATGTCACGCACCCTGCTGGCCATGTCCAGCTCCCAGGACAGCTGCATTGCTATGCGCCAGTCAGGCTGCCTTCCACTACTCATCCAGCTACTCCATGGCAATGACAAGGACTCGGTGCTGCTGGGAAACTCACGTGGCAGCAAGGAGGCCCGTGCTCGTGCCAGCGCTGCCCTGCACAACATCATCCACTCACAGCCTGACGATAAGCGCGGCCGCCGAGAGATCCGTGTGCTACACTTGCTGGAGCAGATCCGAGCGTACTGTGAGACCTGCTGGGCATGGCAGGAGGACCATGCTCAAGGATTGGACCGGGACAAAAATCCCAGTATGTCCTTCTTTTCAGCTTCCTGACTCATTCCCCTTCCGAATGAATTTCTCTTGTGCTGACTTTTATCTGAAGTTTGGTGCGTCAGTTGTCTTAAGTACATTGTCTTGTCCGTTCCCACAATCCCAGTGCCCTCTCCTGTAGAACACCAGATCTGTCCAGCAGTATGCGTGCTTATGAAGTTATCATTCGATGAGGAACATAGGCATGCTATGAATGAACTCGGTAGGTACTGGGTGATTTGTTGGTCATGCAATATTGTAATTGTAAAAACTATCGCATTCAGACTACAAACATCAGGTGTTCCATGTGGGATAACTTATCGTCTAAGTCCTTTACTTGTTCTGGGGGTTTGTTTGTATTATTGCCACAGGATTTGATATTATATTGTAGAATAACACGGACAAATTTAGTATTCTGTCCCCCATACGGAAGCAGTGGGTAACAAAGACTGCATAAAAAGTGCAGATGGGTGGAATACACAGCAAATAACTCATTATCTAACATATGTGTCCTATCTCAGGTGGACTGTCAGCCATCGGAGAACTGCTTCAGGTGGACTGCGAAATATACGGCCTCTCCAGTGATCACTACAGTGTGACACTGAGGCGGTATGCTGGCATGGCACTGACAAACCTGACCTTCGGGGACGTAGCTAACAAGGTGGGTGATGGTCACATAGTCTTGCTAACGTTCTCGGTTACCTCTGTGATTATTGAGGGAAGATAGGAGACCATGATGTTCATCCTATTTTTTCCTTGCCACATTCAGGCCACCTTATGTTCCATGAAGGGCTGCATGAGAGCAATGGTGGCACAGCTCAAGTCAGAGAGCGAGGATTTACAGCAGGTACCTCGTGGAGAATCGCCTATCGAATGTGTGTGGCTAAGAGGACTGTATAACAGTCAGACACTTAATGTGGAGTAGCACTCCAGGATTTGTCAGTTTGGCGCTCAGTTTTGTGGAGCCTATATGGAAATGTTCTGTATTTTTCAATGGTTGATGTATTTCAGTCCATGCAATTTTCCTCAAGACTCAAGTTGTAAAGATTTCCCATATCACTCGTGTGTTGTTGTTGTTTAATGAACATTTAAGCACGGTGCGCCTTGCGTGGTAGTTCAGTTATTCACTGCCCTGTAACAGGATTGCTGACATTTTCTGAATTTATTTCCTCAGGTAGTAGCCAGTGTTCTGAGGAACTTGTCTTGGCGTGCTGACGTGAACAGTAAACAAACTCTTCGGGAAGTGGGTAGTGTGAAAGCCCTCATGGAATGCGCCCTTGTTGTCAAAAAGGTGAGATTTCTTATCTGTTTGCAAAATAAGTAATTTTTGTCGAGGATATGGGCTCCAATGCACAAAATCCTGCTCTGCATCCACTTTACAACAAACAGCTGGATTATGGGTTTTGTATAATTTTCTCTTGCTGCTTTTGCTCATTTGAGAGCCAACATGCTTTTATGTGTTTTGTTTATGTGAAGGAATCAACCTTGAAGAGTGTCCTGAGTGCCCTGTGGAACCTGTCAGCCCACTGCACTGAGAATAAAGCCGAGATATGTGACGTAGACAGGGCATTGGCCTTCTTGGTTGGTACGCTGACCTACCGAAGCCAAACTAATACACTGGCGATTATTGAAAGCGGAGGGGGAATATTGCGAAACATTTCCAGTCTAATCGCTACAAATGAAGACCACAGGTATGTTGCAATGTGTCATATAATATTATCTTTGTATTAAAAAATGTCTGGCTGTAAAAGGTTGTTAAACTTGTCAGAATCGTCTTTATATTTTTACCCTCATAAGGACCTCACAAGCATATTTGTTAGCTAATTACTAAAACATCCCCTAGAGGAAAATTGTAATGGAAATACTAAGTTTGGTCGTTTAAACATTTGCATTTTTTATTGTATTCAAAATCTTTTCCTTCTGTCATCTTTAGGCAGATACTAAGGGAAAATAACTGCCTGCAGACTCTTCTACAACACCTTAAATCCCACAGCTTGACTATAGTCAGCAATGCATGTGGAACTCTGTGGAATCTTTCTGCCCGAAATGCGAAGGATCAAGAGGCCTTGTGGGACATGGGGGCTGTGAGCATGTTGAAGAACCTCATCCATTCCAAACACAAAATGATTGCCATGGGCAGTGCTGCAGCTTTAAGAAACCTGATGGCCAACAGACCTGCCAGATACAAAGATGCCAATATCATGTCCCCAGGATCCAGCTTACCATCTCTGCACATCAGAAAACATAAAGCTTTAATTGAGGAACTGGATGCACAACAACTTTCCGAGACATTTGACAATATTGACAATTTAAGCCCAAAAGCTCTGCACCGGAGAAAACCCAGATTTCACAACAGCGAGGGTGTTTGTCGACCCGAAGGCTTCAGCCCCAGTAATGTGATTGCTATCTCTCCTTTTATGAACCCATCAGCCCTGGCCTGCTCAGCCTCCAGCAACAGCAGAGGAAGTTCTGAAAGCTCCAAACTGGAGAGAGATCGTAGTCTTGATAGGGAAAGAAGATCAGGTGGATCTGATACCTTCCATCCTGTGGATAAGACTTCGCGGCGTTTGCAAATGTCTTTGACTGCTGCACAGATTGCCAAGGTTATGGAAGAGGTTCATGGCATCCAGAAAGGCCAAGATGCAAGGGCTGTAGCAAATATACCGGAAACACATTTGTCCACTGTTCAAGCCCATTCCACTGCTTATAATTACCCAGAACTTTATAACAGAACCACTGCTACAGCAAAAATGCAATATAGAGCCTCCAGTGACAGTTTGCATAGTGTTGGCAGCAATGATGGTTATGGAAAAAGGGGTCAGATGAAACCATCAGTTGACTCTTATTCTGAAGAGGAAGGTAAGGGTGTTTACAAAAAGTACCCCGCTGATCTTGCTCACAAGATACACAGTGCCAATCACATGGATGATGATAATGGAGATATGGATACACCAATAAATTACAGCTTGAAGTACTCCGACGAACAGTTGAACTCTGGCCGGCAAAGTCCTAGCCAGAATGAAAAGTGGGCGAGGCCCAAACATCTTGAGGGCGAAACAAAAAGACTTGATCAGCAAGCTCAAAACCCGGGTTATCCAGCATATACAGAGAGTAAAAGTGACAATGAAGACAAAAGAATAAAATATTCCCCAAGATTTATACAGTCAGAATGTGCTGGTTTCAGGTCAAAAGGCTCCGGTAGTTCAGAACCGAATCAAAGCAGTTCCACTCAAGGGATAAACGGAAAAATCAGTCAGTCCATGTGTGAGGTTGATGATTATGAGGATGACAAACCAACCAATTACAGTGAGCGATATTCGGAAGAGGAACAACCAGATGAAGATCAGCCAATGAATTACAGCATAAAATACAAGGAACATCACCACATGGAGCAACCGATTGATTATAGCTTAAAATACGCTGATCCTCCTTCCTCCCGAAAGGTCATGTTTAATCATTCAAGGGAACCTTCTCTCCAGAGTGCTTCGAAGGGCCGTATGAACTTGGGGAGTAACGCGTCTTCTTTAACACCGTTGAAGAATTCCTGTCGGCAAAAGCAATTACATTCATCAGCTCAGACTGAGTCTGGGCCAAATCGGGTCAGTCAGAAGATCTCTACCAGTAAGGTGTCGCACATCAATCAGGAGACATTACAGACCTATTGTGTTGAAGACACACCGATTTGTTTTTCCCGCGGTAGTTCACTGTCATCTTTGTCGTCTGCTGAAGATGAAATGGATGAGCCAGAGTCGTCTTCCAGTGTAGCAAGCCGTTATCCTACTTTGCCGGTCGCTGACAAGGAGAGAAGTGCTATCTTGGTTCCAGATCAACCCAGCTCTGCAATCCAGTCAAGTTCACAGTATATTCGAATGAAACCACGAAGGAACCAAGGGTCTAATTTGGCTGCATCAGATGGTTCAAGACATAAGGCTAGTGAACTTTCCTGTGGAGCAAAGTCTCCATCTAAAAGTGGTGCTCAAACTCCCAAAAGCCCTCCAGAGCATTATGTGCAAGAGACCCCACTTATGTTTAGCAGATGCACCTCTGTAAGCTCTCTTGAAAGCTTTGAGAGCCATTCCATTGCAAGTTCTGTACAAAGTGAACCATGCAGTGGCATGGTCAGTGGAATCATTAGTCCCAGTGATCTTCCAGACAGTCCAGGACAAACGATGCCCCCCAGCCGGAGCAAAACTCCGCCTCCCCAGCTTCAACCACAATCCAAACCTCGGGTGAAAGTGACTCAGCCTACTGAGAAGAAGGATTCAGGCCCAAGGCATGCAACTGCGACTACAGGGATCCAAAAGCTCCAAGAACACACCGACAATGATACTTTGTTGCATTTTGCAACAGAAAGCACTCCCGATGGCTTTTCATGTGCTTCAAGTCTAAGTGCGTTGAGTCTTGATGAACCATTCATTCAGAAAGATGCTGAACTTAGAATTATGCCTCCAGTTTATGAAGATGATGGCAGAAATGAAGTTCAGCCTGGTAGTGACACTACAGATAAAAAGAACCCAGACATGCCTACTGAAACAAAGAAGAACATACTGGTTGTTTCTGATGATGATGATAGCGAGATATTGGAAGCCTGCATATGTTCAGCTATGCCAACGAAATCTTCAAGAAAACCCAAAAAGTTGTCCCACTCGACTACTTCAAAAATTCCCCCACCTGTAACCGGCAAACCTAGTCAGCTTCCAGTGTATAAGCCACGTTCGCAAAATAGAGGGCAACAAAATCAAATTAACTTTACTCATGGGGAAGATGTACCGAGAGTATTTTGTGTTGAGGGAACGCCCATAAATTTTTCAACTGCAACATCTCTGAGTGATTTGACAATTGAATCACCTCCAAATGAGCTGTCAAATGCTGAGAGCTCTGTGCCTGGCACAGAGCTCTTTTCCGCTCAGACGACTTCATTTTCAGAAGTGAGGAGTGCAGAAGGTACGGATGCAAGTCAAAGTCCCAAAACACATAGTTGTGCTTTGGATGAGAAAAACAAAGAAGGGGAAGATATTCTTGCTGAGTGTATCAGTTCTGCAATGCCCAAAGGTAAAAGCCACAGGCCTTTTAAAGTTAGGAAAATTATTGATAGAGTGCAGCACTCATTTGCCTTTTCTGGAAGTCAAATGAAACAGGAATTGGAAAGGAAGCCCACTTCACCTGTGAAGCCAATGCCAAAAACTTGTGAATGTGCAGAAGCGGCTAAAGGCCAAGGTGTTTCAAGCAGGTTTGCCCCAGACACCCCATACTCTGATACCAACAAGGGTCCAAAAAAACCAGATCTAAAAATGGCTCCTAGGGAATGTCCTAATAAGCCTTTGGGCGGTGATGGAAAGGTGCATCCAAGTTTTGCGTTTGATTCTCCTCATCATTATACTCCAATTGAGGGCACTCCTTACTGCTTTTCACGTAATGATTCCTTAAGTTCTTTGGATTTTGACGATGATGATCTTGATCTATCAAAAGAAAAAGTTGAACTCAGAACAGGGAGGGAGAGTACAAAGTCAAAAAATAACAATGAGCATTCCTCCAGCTACCCAGCTTCCAACAGAACGCAGATGTACCAGAAGGCCTCTTCAAAAGCTTCGGTCAAGCCAGCTTCTTTTCTAGAGGCACCAAAACATAGTACTTGCCCAGTACCAGATGAGAAGCAGAAATTTTCCATTGAAGATACCCCAGTGTGCTTTTCCAGAAACTCATCCCTGAGTTCACTGAGTGACATTGACCAGGAGAACAACAACAAGACCACAAATCTGAAAGAAACCCCTGTCACTCAAGGTGAAGTATCCAGGCCACCAGGATCTTGTTACACTCCAAAGGCTTTTCACGTTGAAGATACCCCTGTGTGTTTTTCAAGAAATAGCTCACTCAGTTCTCTTAGCATTGACTCAGAAGATGACCTTCTTCAGGAATGTATAAGTTCTGCCATGCCAAAAAAGAAAAGGCTGCATAGAAAAGATGCAGAGGAACGTGAAACAAGTAAAGACAACGGTATGAGTGGCAGTTTATTAGAAGACACCGATTTACCATTGGATCTTGCAGACATAGACAGTCCCATTTCAGAGCAAGCTTTTTCACCAGATTCTGATTCATTTGACTGGAAGGCCATTCAAGAAGGTGCTAACTCCGTAGTGAGCAGCCTGAATCAGGCGGCCGCCTGTCTTTCAAGACAAGGTTCCTCTGACACAGATTCAGTACTTTCTCTCAAGTCTGGTATCTCAGTTGTGTCTCCCTTTCATTTAACACCAGATCAAGAAGAGAAACCACTCACGTCTACCAGAGGCCCAAGAATATTAAAACCTGGTGAACGCAGTACTTTAGAAGCTAAAAAAAGGGAGGCGGAACAAGCCAAAAGCATTAAAGGGGGTAAAAAGGTGTACAAAAGCCTGATAACTGGAAAGCCTCGCACAAGTATGGAATCTGTGCCTTCTCAACAAAGACAAGGATCCATTCCTGCGGTCCCACGTGGCAGAACAAATATTCATAACCCCAGTGTAAGAAGCATGTCTCCCAACAAGAGTCCAGTTTCTCAAAAAACACCTCCCAAAGGGACTTCAGCGTCATTCGTGCAAGGCCAGAGCAGTGGTAAGCCTTTGCAAAGTGCCAAGGAGCCACTTAAGTCAGACACTGTTCCGAGTGTTGGTCAACAGCGCTCTCGGGCAGGATCGAGTAAGGCCTCCTCTCGATCAAGTTCAAGAGATTCTACACCCTCTAGACCAGCTCAGCAACCTTTGCAATCAGTCAAACCTGTGAAATCATCTAACCGTCCTTCTCTTTCACCTGGAAGAAAGAACACCAGGTTATCTCAAATACCCCGTGCAGTGTCTCCAAACACAGCTTCATCTAAGTCACCTGGCTCTAGCAGAATTTTGTATACGTCTCACGTAAATCAAACAAGTACAGGGAAACCAAGTTCTTCACTAAGGACTACCGGTGGGATTCCAAAGAGTGATTCTGCTTTAATGGGTCTGAACCTGCCCGAAGAGGGAGAAAAGTCAAAAAAGCATGAGTTATCAAAGGTGTCTTCCTCAAGATCCAGCGGTAGTGAATCTGATAGGTCAGAGAAGCCAGGCTTGGTTCGCCAGTCCACATTCATCAAAGAAGCTCCAAGTCCAACACTAAAGAGGAAACTAGAAGAGTCTGCATCTTTGGAGTCTTTATCTCCTTCTTCGAGGCCAGTTTCCCCAACCAGATCTGAGTCTCACACTGTTTCAAGTCTGTCTTTACAGGATACGTCTCCGTCCTCACCTCGCCATGTAAGCTGCTGGAGGAAAGTACCGCACGCAAGACAGCATGCCTCAGAAAATGGAGATGAAAGGTCTCTTAAACGTGACAGTCCCCGCTCCCAGTCTGAAAGCCCCTCCAGGCTTCCAGTTAACAGGTCTGGAACATGGAAGCGTGAAACTGGTAAGCATTCTACCTCCCTCCCCAGAGTAAATACTTGGAAGAGAACCGGAAGCTCCTCTTCTATACTGTCGGCCTCGTCCGAGTCGAGCGAAAAGGCGAAGAGTGAAGATGAGCGACAGCTTTTAAGCCCAGGTCAAGTCACAAAGCCAAGTAAAGACGGGCAGCCTCCTTTGAAAGGGACGTGGAGGAAAATGAGAGAGCAGAAAATCTCTGATTCCATTAAGGGTCTGACAGATAATGACCCTCCATCTACCCCTCAGATGGCTCCACCTGTCTACAAGACTGAAGATGTATGGGTCAGAATTGAAGATTGTCCCATTAATAGCCCAAGGTCTGGGAAATCTTCGGGTAGCGGCCCTCAAATGATGACTGAGGGTGTGCCCGACAAGATAACTGCAGCTAATCCAGGCACTCCTGAAGAGCAGGCAGCAGTGCTAGAGACCCCCTGTAATCTGAACTTGCTCGCAAGAGCAAACGGTGAAAAGGCGGCAAGAATTCAAGAGGTCAAGTGTGAAATCCCAGCTGTCGACCGGACTCCTTTCGCTTCCTCGAGCGCCAACAAGCAAGGTTCTCCCGGCGGCGCCGTGTCGGCAAGAGTGACCCCTTTCAACTACAAGCCGAGTCCCAGAAAATGCGAGGCGGACGGCTTTGCCGCTCGGCCGTCGCAAATCCCCACCCCCATGTCAAGCGGCACTAAGAAAAGCGGCTCCAAAGACGACGTCGCGGAGCCCGGCGGTAACGAAAATCCCAAGCAGATTTCCGGATCGTACCTTGTAACCTCCGTTTGAAATACCGCAAAGTTACTACTGATCACTACTGTATACAGTCTTATTATTTTGCTGGTCCTTAAGCAAAGAAAACAATGTAATTATTTTTGAAAAGGTTACAGCTACATTTTAATTACGGCGCAGCATTTTTTGCTGGCAAAAATATAACTGGTGCACTTTGTCAGAGGTAACTTGTTTTTCAATAGTATCGTAGCCATATTTGTACTGTACAGATTTTTAAAAATGTAATTTAATTGAAATTCCCTGTCATTATCCTGTGTCTTGCTTGGCTTAATCCTAAATTTCCCGTGTGATCTTCTTGGTGGTCTTCTTTACAGGGAAGTGTTGATTTGTATCTTTTTTTCCCCCTCAGATCAATTTACTCAGCAAAATAGGACTTTTCTGTCAAAACACCCCCCCCCCCCATCCACCCCTTTGCATGAGCTGAGCTAAAGTGCTGTGGGTCGTATGACGTGTTGGTAGGTCTAGTGTTAGAGCACTTTGTCTGATCCGAAACCACCTGTAACCTTGAAAAACACCGGCAGAGATTTTCAGCGCCCGCCTTAGAACCGAGCAGACGTAGATTTGTTTTATTGTTTGCTAATTTATTTTTGGTTGCTCCTTTAATGGGTAATTTTATCTCACTTGAACTGAAAATACACTGTAGAAGTATTTCTTACCCCACCCCACCGCTAGAGCATGTTCTCTGCAAACAGACTGTTTTCTTTTGCCATATATACTGTATTACACGAATGTGAATTACTGAACTTTGACGCAATAAAGTGATAAAGGTTGCAAACTGCAGATTGTGAAGCAGCATAATAAACTACTTTTTTTGGTGCAAAACTGCCTACTGTGGAATTGGTAGAAGGTCAGCTTGTTTACAGCTAAACGTTCTGTACTGTCAGCAGCCAGCTTGTCTCACCTTCTGTGTTTACACTGATACTCAGGTGGAAAAACTAAGGTTTATATTTATATCTTTATATACTGAATGCATAAAAGACCTGTTAGCGGTTGAATAAACTAGAGGAAAATAGTCTTCAGTTACATTAGTTCCCAGAGATGTTCTTGCAAGTGGGCAGATACTTGAACCAAATTATGGAGTCAGAAGTGAAGCAGCAGCATCAAGCGGTGATTTGATTTAAAGAGAGATCATCCCTCTATTTTAAAAAAAAAATAGAATTTTTTCAGCTCTGAGAAGGGAATAAAATTAAAAAAAAAAAAAAATCATCATCTGGAGTGTAACCAGCTGTGTTAAATACTGATGTTTGTAGAAGGTCAGTTAGGGTCAAGTGCACAGCGGTGAAGATAACTGACCACTGTCCATGTTTGCTGTGGGACAGTTTGAAGAGGGACTTCTCTCTCTTTTCTCTATCTGCTTCAGCCTTTGTGTGGCGTCTGGGATAAACGTGAATTTTCACATCCAGGTTTTTACCTTTTCAGCTCAGAGCTTCTGGTCTGAACCGTAGTCTTCCGGAGTCGGCCTGTTGCTGATGCCTGAGAGGAAGGTGCTGTGTTGGGCAAGTAACCTACAGTCTGTAAACTGGGGAAGCAAATGTCACGTCCAACTGCCTTTTGATGCCAGGGTGCAAAAATGGGAGGCCAGCTTCTTGTGGGCTTCAAACAGCGGCAGCGGAGGTCTTGCATGATTGTATTAGCGGCAGAGAATTCTGCGCTTGAGGACAAAATGAGATACCGGATTCAGAAACGCGGAGCAGCTTCATCTTTTTTGACATTTGATGACGTCACTGACACTCGTAAAAAAAGATCAGTGAGAGGGTGGGGGTTATTGCACAGCAGGTCAGTGAGATGCAGGACATTTTCCTCAATATATACTTTCTTTCCGTTTTCATCAGGTCCTAGTGTGGGGCTGCTGTGGTGCGGAGGGGCAAGTCGGACTGAGTGGGGATAGGAAACCAGGCCATGGAAGAGAAACTGCGCGCGCACACACACACACACACACTGTCTCTCTCATACACCATCACACACGCACGCACACACACACACACACACACACTCTCTCACACACCATCACACACACATGCACACACACACACTGTCTCTCACACACTATCACACACACTCACACTGCCTCTCACACACCATCTCACACACACACACACACACACACACCGACTCTCACACACTATCACACACACTCACACTGCCTCTCTCACACACTGTCACACACACACTGTCTCTCACACCATCACACACCATCACACACACACCGACTCTCTCTCACACCATCACACACACACATTAGGGGCAGTTTATAGTCATCAGATTCACTAAGAGTGGGTGGTTGGGCTGTAAGAGAAAAGAGGAACAATCACAGTGTATTTCTTTAAATTCCTTTATCACAAATATATAATTTAATAAGTGTGTTAATTGTTATATTCATTAGTAGCTGGCAGTTTTATTAATAGTGTCAAGGACCGTTTTTGCTCCAATGTTGGCGAGAAGTTCTGTTTTTGCCGCTTTAGCACAGATGTCCACTGGAGGGGGCTGTAGCTCATATTCCCACCAATGGTTCCACAACCCCCCCACCCCCCCCCCCCCCCACCTCACTTTCAGGAGCTTCTCGGCCTTCTGGGCTGCTGTCGTACTGTCAGTACTAACATTCTGAGTAGCTGCGGTGCCTTGTTTTGTTTAATGTGTTTGGAACAATGTTGGTTGGTTCTGTGGAGCTTGAATATCTGGATCCACTTGGTCTTCTGCTTTGTCCGTTTTACTTCCTTCCACTCAGGTGTGAGCATAAGAAGCTGCTTGCTCAGAATGTAAAGGAATATGAGGCTGAACGGCTATAGAAACCACACACTAATTTTAAAACCTTCAAACGGGTAGTTAAATATGTTTAAAGTTGCTGGATGCCATTGCATGGTTTAACTGACAGATTACAAATATCCGTGATTTCAAATGTGGGTTAGAAAGAGCTGTCTGGCACTTCAAAGCATGTTCCATCTGCCTGATGCCATCCAGCTTATCAGCTGCTCCAAAATCTGTTCCTTTTATCTTAACCAAAATTTCAGCATCATCAGCACTGGTATAAATGGATAGTTAGTTGAAGCAGGTCCAGTTTAATCTGCCCTAACTGGCAGCAATCTATTTTAAGAGATGTCTAAGAACAAATGCAGAATAAAGCATGAGAAGTGAACCCCCCTTAGATCAAGTTTGAACCAACCAGACAGGTTGAGGTCGAGGGTTTTGTTTCCTGTTTCTATTTATACAGTCGGTGCAAATTGTTGTGGAGATGCCGTCAAACTGAGATCTTACCATTTGAACACAAGACACCAGTGTGGTGCTGCCGAAAAAAACAATCAGACCTCAGATGAAAGATATGAGGGGGTGGTTTTGGGTATAAAAAGACTACATACTAACACAAAAAGCAGTTTGAGAGACTTTTTGGACCTTTGTCCACACGGGCAGCAGAGACTGTTAACCAGCAGCCAAGAACGACAGCCACCATTCCCTCAATTCCGTTCTTTTTCCGACAGCACTTCTCTCGCAGTCACTCCTGCGCTCGGATCCAGCAAGCGAGAGAGCAGCAGGTACAGGTTGCTATGGAGTCAACCAGATGGCAGCTGAGGAGAGGAAAAAAAAATCCCAACAGTGATGAGAGGGAGGAAAAGTTTCAGGGGTCCAGGTGCCAGTAGTTGCCCACCCCACTTAGGCATCCTAATGTGGAAACAGGGAACCTGTGTTGCTATGACTACTATAAGAAAGTCTGTGCAACCGTTGGGCCCGAAGCTGAACTCAGCATCCAGGGGCAAAGATGCTGGTCCTATTCGGTTGGTCGAGGCTTCCGGTCATCGGGTCCCATCGACATGGTACGCTGGGGCCACAGCCAGCCTCAACAGGCGAGTGACATTTGGGGGAGATTTGATATTCTGTGTTGGTGGTGGCATCTGAGTAAAAGAAAAGACAGACCCGGGGGAGGGGAGCTACCCACCGCCTGGTTAAAAAAAGCTTGTTAGTCTAGTGGACGAGAGAGAGAGCTGCAGCACGCAGAGCGCAGTGTTTATTATTGTGGTCAGTTGTTTTGAGGAAGCGTGAGTGATGGAAAATATTATCTATGTGTAGATGGGCTGTGTGGGGAAAACTGTGACACAAGTCAGTCGCTCCCCAGCAACAGCCCCTAACCTTTTTTGATATGTGACATCACCGGAGCACGAATTAAAGACTGCAGTAGTGTGTAACTTGAATTTTTTAAGCCCCCCCCCCCCCGAGACTGCAGGCTCCAGCAGTCATAGGTGTTTGCGGAGCGGGACGGTTTGCCACCCAGGACTCGTCGTCATTGTGACGCGTTTAACCTCCCCTACTGTACAGCGTGGGAGCCGCAGGTAACCTAGCAGCGCAGTGACAGCCGTCACCTTCCACGTAAGGGGTCTAGGTTGGAATCCCTGCTTCCACTGTAGCCCACCAAGATCAAGGTACTTACCCCGAAATAATACAGTAAAAACTACCTCGCTATATAAAAGAGAAACAACTGTTAGCACCTTTCCACTGTGACTCACTCTGGTCTTCATTTAGCAGATATTTTGCTCCCTTCTCTGCCAGTGAGGGAATAAAGCACTAAATCAATATGAACAGCAACAAAATGTTGCTTCAGAGTTAGTCAGCTAAGCTCTCCATGTCACCTTCCTGTGAATTATTATTTTTATTTAGGTATATATATATGTTATTTTTTTTCCCTGGCACCGGGTGTTCTGGTGGCCTACAGGAGCTGTGAATATATGACTGACTGCCGTGTGTCTGTTCCAGAAAGGTTGTCATAATGTGCTTTCACACTCGCCGCAGTGTGTATAACAATTTCTTCCAACATAAAATTACAAGTTGATATACAGTTTCTGAATATGCGTGTGATGGTCGTAAATGTGTAGTTAGTTATTATATACGTATCTATGCATACTAGTTTCCTTCCGTGTTAAGAGCAAATTTACACAAACATATTTAAAGTGTATTTTACACACAAGCTCCAAATGTCTCTTCCCCAAGTAACAATATCAATATTTATTGGCATTAGCATGGACTCCAGCAGGAAACTGCAGATCTAACAGACATGAATAATTTCATCCATTTAAATGCAGAAATAGAATTTTCTGATACAGAAAAAAATACATCAACCAGGAATGAAACAGTAACATCTAATATTCAGTCATGACATGTTGCAGAGTTCTAGGACNAGAAATTCAGCAAACGTGAGACCAGGTATCAGCCAAGCATGTCCCTTATAGGTTGCCGTATTCAGATGCAAGGCAATATGAAACAGGGACCAGAGACCAACTTTTTTTTTTTTTTTTTTTTTTTTTTTTTTTTTTTGCCCTCTGTAAATGGTTACGAAATAAAAAAGCAGGACTTGGAATTCTAGCAGTGTTTCCATGGAGACAGGACAGCGCATGCGCACAGCGGCATTGAGCACATCACACGTCCGACATGCACCCAGCTGATTATAATATTCAGCCAGTTCTCCCATGTGCGCTCGAGCTCTAATTTCTGACAAGAATTAGCTTGGTAAATATGAGACTGCAAAACACCTCACTTGCTTGACGGTCTCTCGTGAGGAGCACCTTAACAAACATGGTTTAAATAAAGCAAATCGTGGACTAAAGATCCAGGTATCGTTTAACAGCCAATCTTTTGCAGTTGTGACTCTTAAAAGACTGACTTGGACGTTACGACAGAACAAATACGGAACCGGTTCATGCCAAAAACACTTAAGTACTGTATACGCAAATTATAACAGCTCCGAAAATAAGGAACAGCACTGTGCAGAAAAAGCGTTATTAAACTGAGTAGGAGGTTTGCTTCACGTCCTGTTTCCATTTTAATTCTTGTTAATATGGGTTTTCACTAAAAAACAAAAAAAAAAAAAAAAAAAAAGGAGGAAAGAAAAAGACAATTCTTCCTGGAATGTCATCCATCCACAACAAATTCTGCTCGCATATTTAGTGGAAAAAGTGCAATCTTGCTACATTTCTCTGGTGGTCCATCGTTCGCTCTCACAGTAAACCCCGAAAACGCGGAGCAGCCTTCCGAACCGGGTGGGTGTTTGCCTTTCTCCCTTGTGCACACACTCATGCACACACACCCACGCACACAGCTGGAGGCAGTACAAAAAGTCATATATTTCATAAGCGCTCGACAATCCAGCTGGTCAGGCCTTTGAAAAGATGTAAATGAGCACCGTTATGAAAAGGCTCCCAAAGGTCTGATGTCTAAGACCTCTGCAGCTTTGGGCTAAACCTCGGCCATTTTTAACCGCTCCCAGAGTGCCTCGCTCCTTTGCCCACAGTCTCTGCTGCTGATTTTTCCGTTTTATGTTTCTTTTAATGCGTTGGTGAGTTTCTGAGGCAGAAGATGGATGCCCCCATGTGTCTTTTTCCACTCTGGGGCATCTCCAAGTTCCCACCGGGAGACTCACCCCCATCCACTCATTCCAGGCTGCTTCTTGGGTGGTGAGGGGTTCAGGGGAAGGGGCTGCTCACCGCCTCTGGTGGGCATAGACCGGATAGGCCAGGGTCACATTCAAGGAGTCGTTGTGCTGGACCAGCGAAGTGTGTTGATAGTGTAGGACCAGCTCCTTCAGCGAGTTGTACAGGTTGTAGGGCTCCGCAAAGCCGTACCCCGTCGGAGTCTTGTTGATGACGCAGTGTTTAACCTCGCCGTCAGCCCTGAGAGGGAACAAGCACGTGAGCGACAATCCTGAATTCTCAACAAAGTATGGAATATAAGATTCCGAGGAGGATCGTTACGATTCCCGCGTTTGACACGTATTAAACGGACGGTGTAATTTTACCGCGGTGCTGCCGGATCCCCGGCGGAGGGGTCGGGAAGCTCGATATCGGCTTCTAGGACGCTGTTAGCGGGCAATGTTTGCACAGTTAAAAGGACAGCGTGGGATACGTACACAACGCTGCACGCGTAGCATCCTGCCTTGCTGCTGTCCCGCACCAAGAAGGTCCCGTCGCGCTTGCCCCGGAGCAGCGCCTCGGCCTGGTTGCGGTTGATGTTGCCAAGCCTCCACGTGTGCTCATCGTGATGAGGAAGGTCCTCCTCGTCGTCCACCATGGAGTACGGACTGCAGCGCCAAGCAAAAGCGACCAAATGGTCAATTGTCTGTAGAGCTGCTGTGCGGATACTCATGTTTATTTAGCCGGCGCCTTTGCCCAATGTGCCTTTCAATGTTTATACAAAATCCTGCCAAATACACAGCAATAAGCATACAGCGATACTCAAGCCGATGCAGAACTGCGATCACGAGCGGCAGGATTCTAAACTCGAGGTAACTCAGCTGTAAATACGTTATGCTGTAGAACTGCTGCAGCTAAACCGCTGTTTGTTTGTCTCTTTTAACTGTCACTGTTATAGTCATATATAAATGATCTGCTTTTGTCTCTCAAATACAGAAAACCTCAGCGCAAACTACATAAGTGGAGTGAATCTCCTGTATGCAGCTTATTCTCAATTTCACGTTGAAAAATTCTGGTCGTTGCCCAAAACCGCCGTACAATAAAACAGCACGTATATGACCGTGATGTGGGGATGAGAAAAGAGACGTCAGACGTGGGCTCTTACTTCTCTGTGCTCTCATTGTCGAGTTTCAGCCACTCGTTCAGCTTCTTCTGTCTCACACCTTTCTGCGTCAGCCACCTAAGAAACGGAAGGTTGTGTGACTTAAGCAGAACGCAACTGAACGCTGGCCGTCAGGACAGGAACCCCGGGGGGGGGGGGGGACTGAGAACGTACATGAGATACTGATCTCTGGTTTTGCGAAGTTGGATGAGGTCTGGCTTGATGCTGTTCATTCTCTTGTCGATCTCCCTGTAGTCAGCAGCCTGCCTCTTCAAGTCCTCCTCCAGGCGACTCTTGCTGTCCACAATTTCACTTATTCTTGACTTCAGCTTCTCGTAATTTTCCATGATCCTAAGTGGATCGGCAGACAAAGGGTTAGCAGGGAAAATATTTAGCAGATGGATCTTACAGTGAGTTCAAGTGTATTTCGCTTTATTCCTTGCACCTTACAGCTTGGAGTAAAAGCAACCGGTTATTATCAGGTCTTCTGTGGAATTACCATGGTGCACGTACAGCCTGAACCATCTGACTTAAGGTTTTAGCTGCCAATTTGCTTGTAATGTCCACTAATAATTACACTGAGAACAAGAGGCCCTGGTGCCATTTGTGGAAGATAACTGTGAGAATAAAACGGTGCAACTATTATTTTATTACAACCGCTGTAGCTAGAACATGATGATGTTTAACTTGCTTTCTAAATGGATCTTCTCAGCTGTCAAGGTGTCTAACCAAATTGAGAAGGTGGCCTCCAGTAAGTTTCAGAAATTTCCACAAAGCATTTTCTCGCAGGGCTGGAAGACAGATGTTCCACAGAGGCTTTCCGGGGAACGCTGGCTTTTGTTTACGTTCTTAAACGCTGATACTTCAGTCACGATGGATAAGGAATGGTAAGAGAAGGACCATTTAGGTTTGAGATCCTAATTGGCGCATTGCGGGTCGATTGCATCATCCACGTCTAACATTACATATTATTTATTATGAGCCCTTTTCTCCCCGAAACCCGTATCACACCCAGGAATGTGGTACCCAACGTGGTACCTCAGTTCGCTGCAAATTCCACAGCTCCTCAAATATCAGTTGACTGATCGAGCCTCCAGTTTTTAAGCCACGAGAGGAAAAAATGTAATTATAAATGCTTACGGGACTTTATATTTTACTAATTCAATTCCAATTTCCCGGTAGTGTCGTGCGAACAGATTTGTTCCACGACAAATTCCAGCCTTGTTTCTTTGTTGTCAGGCAGCGGTCGCGTCCGGTAAGTCAGTCTAGTAGCCTATCGTGAATGATGGAAGCCCCAGCAGAGCAGTGTCCGTCACATGCTGCAGAATTAAAATTAAAAGAACGAGAACAAAATGGACAACACTGGTCTGCATGTGTGACTCGCCACAAGTGCCATATCCTCCTGTCGATATCCACACGTGATCAAGCAGATACAACTATTCACCCGTCCATTATCCTTAACTGCTCCTCCCGGTCACGGTGGTGGCGCTCGGCTTGGGGGGGCGCTGCAGGGTGCCAAAAACAGCTAGTTTCATTTTAAAATCACAAATGATTTGCTAATCTAAATCATTAGAAATACTGAAACTGCACCCTTCCAATTGTTACAAAAGTTTTTTTTTTCCTGGCTCAAAAGAGAAAGCTTTAATAGTCTAAACCCTTAAATGGAAAAAAAAAAAAAAAAAACAGTGGACATGCTGGAACAATGTCACCGGAGCCCGACTGCAGAGATGTTGCGTGGGAACCAGACAATGGCTGCGCAAGAATGGCGGCATTATTAGTTTAATAAATAATAATAATAATAATAATAATAATAATAGTTGTTGTTAAATTCAGCAGCAAAAGCAGGCACACAAGACCAGAATAAAATTAATATTTTTAAAGTTTCTGAGATTCGAAATGGTTTTTTGTTAATTGTCTTTTTGTTGGAATGGATATATTTTTCTCTTTGTCAAAAAAATACTGTTAATTTATCTCTTGCGAGCGTAACTACGGAGCACGTTTCCTACGTTCGGCACGATGCGCTCGGTTTGTTCTGTTTCTGCCCTGAGAGGTCACCACACACACTAGTCACACAACTGACATCATACATCTGTGAAAAAATAAAGCCATTCAGATAAAGAGAAAAGGCAGTTTCCTCCTAATGTGCCCCACACAAGACTCGGTAACAGAAAAAAAAAAACAAAAAAACAAAAAAAAACACTGCTTTGTGCACATGTTGGAGCCTAATGTCAAGCATGTGACATCCTGTGTTCGAACCTCTAAAAATATCGAATGTAAAAATACGCACGCACACATAACCCGGGCAACCACACATGTCATGGAAACATCTGCAGACAGGAAAAGGTGCTCGGTTATTTCGATATAAGAGGTCTCAAAATTGACTGTGGACGTACAGGCGAGTGTTCTTGTGGACTGTGGCGCAGATACAGCTTAAAAACGGTCAGAAAAAATTTGCATGCGAGCAGAATATGTTCCAGGACTACACTCTTCTGCACCGTGCAAGACACACATTCGTGGGTTCTGACGTAGGCAGATACCTCTGAATTTCCTTTTCGTTGCCCTCTCTTCTGTACTTCTCCATGTACTCCTTGCTGTAGCGCTCTTGTGTCTGGCACTGCTCCTCAAATATTTTGATGGTTTCGTTAAAGGCCTCGATGGCGGTCCTCTTCATCTGAATCTCCTGCCAGAACAGAGGTTTTTGTGGTCAGGTTGTGTCCAGGTAGTAACAGTGCGCTCACGTACATCTTGAAAGGAACCTTGAGATTCACCTGTGACGTTCTGGTGTACTCCTCGTAAAGGGCATCGTATTCCTTGTTCTTCAGCTGGTACAGGTCGTGGTACTCGCACAGTTTGTTACCGACTGCTTCTATGCTGTCTTCTTTAACAACCTGGTCCTGCAGGAATCGAGAACAAACAAACGGTCAACGATGTTCTCATTAGCCGGAAGACCGGCTGGAGAGCGGACGGTCAGCTGAAAACGGGTGTGTTCTGGAAAAGAGGAAGTGTTCTGACAGCCCATCGGAAAGCGGGCGGTTAAGTTCGTTCACCTGCTGGTGCTTGGACACGGGATACTGCAGTTTCACGTCCAGTTTGGGGTTGTACTGCGCCAGGGAGTCGTTCCTGTAGTGGTTGATTAACTCAACCACGGAGTTGAAGGTCAGCGGGTCCGAGAAGCCGTACTTCCCGTCTCGGTGGAAGATCTTGATCAGTTTGTTGTTGCCCCCTTTCCTGTGAATCCAAGCAGCGGAGAGGAATGTTGAGAACTTGAGACACCGGCAGCGTTCGCTCTGAACGTACTGTCGCGAGAGGAAAAATTAAAAATCGAACCTCAGGGTCAGAGTGTAGTCTCCTTGCATTTTGGTGGAAGCGTCCCGGACTAAAAACGTGCCGTCTGCAGTATCCCTCAGCTTCTCGTTCACCTCCTCCCTGTACCAAAAATGGGACAAGCATAGATGAGCAAACCAAGGTTCTGCTCTATCCGTCACCAGTACGTATCACCCTTCGATCAGCAATGGAAAGGAGAATGAATCATGATTCATGCAAAGTGAATAACAGCTTAAACTGTATTTATTGTAATCAAGTCTGCGCCTCACACTTTAAATACAAGCGACGTTGCCGGGCTACACTTTTTTAACCGTTATTCTATCATCTGATACATATGAACGGATTTGCTAATTCTGGGTTACTTGCTGTAACCTCTCCCTCCTACAAGCCCTCCTGTTATACGAATAGGGATTTTATTCTGCGTCCACGGCGACCATTGGCGCAGGGATACCGTAGTTCGGCAAATTCTTAAACACCCTTCGTTGGGTTTCCATCTCACTAGCTGCTAAGCCAGTTCACATAGCTCCCCCCCTTCCGTTGCTCTGCCTGTTCTAGAACTTTCCTTGCATTTGGCCACACCTAGAGCCGTGGTTTACAAGTCCTCCGTTTAACCAGCTCTCTAAGACATATCAACTTACATGCGCATCCCGGCAGGACAAAATAGGCTGAAATAACAATAAGTTAACAGGACAGTTCCGTAATAAATTTGAGGAATACAACCGAGCGGTAGTTGGTAACTTCAGTGACGCAAGGCTCGGCGAGTTCTGCACATTCGACAAGAACAATAGCTGAAGGTGTGCTCAGAACTAAGGGCAAACTAAAGCCGGGATTCCGAGGCTTGCGAGTGAGAGAACAAAGGTTTGACTTGCCTAGAGATGTCTCCCCAGTACCACTCACAGTCCTGCAAAGCCATGGTGCTGCTCATTGTGTCGCTTGGGGCCAGAGTGAGCGTTGGTGGTTTAGGTGACAAGTCTGTGCAGAGAGAAGGAGAGAACCTGATCACTTTCCATACTGCCTCAGGGTTATTTGTAATGACCACAGCCATTTTCGAGTACAAGACAGCAGGTAGCGTAGTAGCCAAGAGACCGAGCATGAGAGCAAAATAATGCAGAGTCAAGTCCTTACAAAGAGCGTGCTGTTGGCCCCTGGTTATTTAGCACACTTTCCTCCCCCAGTATAAAACCACAGATAACTATAAATGCCCGAATGTGAACTTTGTCCCAATGCTTCCAATCGACCAATCGACCTTGTGCTGCTCATTTCAGGAAAAGTTTCCCGTTTCAGAAACGTCCGCTTGTTGTGGTCCTCTAAGCCCAAGTCCTGCATCGATTCGGCCGTTAACCCACATAGGACCCTTTAGATTCCCACGACAAACAGTGACGTTCTCAGCTGCAAGTTGACAACAAAAACCTTTTGCTCAATTCTACTCGTGTATTTGTGTCAGTCGTTTAGATGAAGACGTGGGTCTGTCTAAATCCCACCCATTTCCCCTTATAAAGAGGTCGAGTGTTCCAGCTCCAGTACCGAGAAACAGATGAAGGGGCAACAGAGGGAGTGTATTTCCTAGAATGGAAAGGGTTGTGTTCCCAGTGCGCCCCCCCCCCCACCCCTAGTCCCCCGGACAATGAGAAATCACTGAAATTACTAATAATATTACTTAAAAAAACAAAAAAAAAAACAACCTGCTCAACAGAACAACAACTACACCCCAACACTCAGCCGAGGACCCATTAAAGACCCAGCTGAGAACTGAACAAAAGCGGCGGCGTGCTTTTCGGGTCTGTGGCGCTCTGAATATCAACAGGACACGTTATCCCTAAATGTGACAAACGGCTCATTTCTATGTCCCAATTTAAAGCAAGTCAGGGCAGTTTCGACAAAGTAGCGTCTATTCCTGCGTGTCCTTATCGACGAACGGCCAGATGCTGGCGTTCCGACAAACAGCGCGTGAACAATTGGTGTCAACAATTACATCAGTGTCAGCAACCTGCACCTGCCGAAAGGCACCGACTATCATCCTGCTTCGTCCACACAAATGCTTCTGCTTTGTCACACAGGTGCTCTGTTGCAGTCCTCACCAGCACGCGAGGGAGCTGCACAAAGTCATCAACTCCCGAAATCACACACGTCAACACACACTTCCTGCACTCGCCCCTTCTGCACATACCCACAATGCATGCATGACCCCAGCGCACCACACATAGCCACATGCCCACCACCAGAGTGTGAGGAGAAGGCGTGCATGACGTACTGGTTTCGCGAAGAAGAAACCTACCTACTAAGAGGCATTACTGCCAGATGTTGACGTCTGGTTCTTTGACCGGGAGACTAATCCTTAACAGTGACAGTCGCTCAAAGGTACAGCTGAACTGCAGTGTTACCTGGTGGGTCCATCTCTATGTAGAAGAACAAGTCTGTGACAAAACCATTTCCAAAGCTGGACCCCTCTGTGCCCAAATCTTCCATGTTCAGTAGACCGCTGTACACCCTGGGCTGTGAAACAAGTACAGTTTGGTATCTCCACAGATCAGCTCGGAGACTGGAGCCCTTGTCTCTCCAAACGGGTGTTTGGAGAATAATTTCAAAAGCTTTAGAGGATAGCTTGGTAACGCATTACATCACACAGCTCAGCCAATCGGCTGCAGGCTTTATCACCAGACCACTCCTGCCTCACTGCTGCATCTTTCACATCCTCTGAGCGATGATGTCATCTAGAATGCTCTCTGGATCTCAGTCCTCTTTGCGCGCCTGCACCCACGCGCGCATGCACACACACACGCGTGCGCACACGCTCTCTCTCTCCTTTTCCCTCCCTTGTTTCCTCCCCTTTTCCCTTTGTCTGTAGAAGGTGTCTTGTGTTGAACTGCACACAGAACCGAGCAACCGAGGGGGAGGCAGGAAAGGTTTTTGAGATGAATCGTCATTCCAGCCAGCGCAGCAAAGAAAGCGACAGTGGAAGGAAAAGTCAAGTGCTCTTTTTGTGGAGCGACAAACACGTCCTGCAAGCTTGTTCTTCCTAAGCGCGTTTCTTCTGCTCACTCTGCCCGACCTCCTCCCTGTGCCGGTTCTGTCCATCACACTGCTGGCACTGGGAGAGCAGCCTGCAGTTCTGCTGCATCACACCATCAGGCACATCGAGCAGAGCCTGCATCAGCCTCGCGGGTGACACTCGCCACCCAGAAGCAAACACGGAGCATGACGCTCAAGGTGCAGGCCACCATCTCACAAAGTTCCAAGAAATTAAACCTCCCAGAGTTCCCGGGAGATCTCAAAGAGATGAGGCAATAAGGGTACAGGAGCTGCTCTCTCGCCTCCTTCCCAAATGCCAAGTGCTATTTTGAAAATAAGTCTAAAGGTCCCTTCCTCAGAATTTTTTTGTTTATTTATAAAGATGCACACACAGACATATGCGTGAACCAGCGAAGGTCAGGAATTAAAAATGCTTGAGGAAAAAAAGAAAGCTCATTTCTGACATGCTTCTGAGAGGAGATCAGTTATCAGAAAACCAGTTTGTCCTGCTCACCTGCATGTCACAGCCTTATCTTCAGCGTGACCACTGAGTGTGCATTTCACACAACGCCTTTCTATGAGCTCTTTGCCTCAGCAACTGCAACCACCTCAACCTTTCACAACCAAAACCGATTTAAAGCTGCACCAGTACAAAGCGCTTTTCCATTTTTCACCGTCTGCCTGAAGCTTTTTGCGCTGCACTTGCACTGGACGCTCGGCACATCAAGTCGTCGCAAGCGTTTCAAAGAGGCGCAAAATCTGCTCAGCTCACAGGATTCGGGAGCTACTGATGCCCCAAAAGCTTCCCACCTGTCGTATGGCGGTGCAGCGAGTAGCACCTGTGCCTTAGAACATCTGGGCTATGTGATGGGACATGGCTTCAAATCCAGCTTATCCTGCATGGAGTCTGCATGGTTTCCCCGTGTTCATGTGTGATTCCGTTCCTGGTTTCCTCCAACAATCTAAAGTCGAGAGTTTCAGGTACCCCGCAGTTTCTAAATTGCCTCTGGCGTGTATGTGTGTCGGTCAGCATTTTACGTGCGTCTGCTGTAAAAATGACTGAGTTTACTGTAGGGTCACGCCGTAAGTCACCTTGGATAAAGGTCCCAGCCAGTTAATGATCATTCTACGTCACCTTAGAGTTCGTACCATGGAAAAACAGTTCCCATACAGAGACATTACTGTGCCTTACAAAAAAACGACTTGCCCAGCAGGCCCGTCACCTGGGAGAACAGCTTCACGAGACAGTGTCATAAAGGCAAAGGTATCACCGCAGGTCTACGTAGACGCTCCTGGCCTGGCCGTCTTTCAAGCAGTCAGTACGGCAGCGAGCCTTGCCAAGGACACCGAGCACTTGCTCATCCTGTCGCCCTGCCTTTTGCTTACAGGGAATTTTATGAGGAACTTATGCACGGTTCAAATAATTGCTGAACCGGGAGCTTTTGTTTGGGAAGGTGCTGCAACGGTGCAGGTGGCATCGGTCATGCAAGAAGGGGCAGAGCTTGGCGTTGGGCCTCAAGTTCAAACTGCCAGCAGCCAATTGTAACACTCTCCTGGGGCCTGTCTTAAAATAGCCCACCATAACTGGTGCGAGAGGCCACACGCTGATGCATTTCAATTCATGCATATACATACATGTGGCCCAGAGCAGCTAACATATCGGGAAGTAGTTTTATGCACGTTTCACATTTGGTCAACAAGTTTGCCCAGGAAATAAGTTTGCATGCCTTCCCTGGTCTACTGCAGTACTTCTCAGAAAAGCCGGACACCTGCAGGTCGCTTTGCTTTCACTCTTCTGTCCAATTCATCACATACAGGTGATGCCTTGGTTGCCCAGGTGTACTGGCACTTCGCACCAGTATATCGATAAACACACACATACTAATAAATACAACCCAAAGGGTTTAGATTTCAGGAGACATTTCAAACGTTCCTATCGCCCAAAACGCAAATACGCGACCAGATGGCTGAGTGGTTCGACTTTGAGGACGGAGGCAAAGCCCATGCAGGCGCTTTGTGCTATAATGGCCACTCTGGTGCCGATCAGCTGAGCGTGACCCACGTCCAACATACAATAACGGCTGAGGGCTGCAGGTGCCACGGTCAGCAGAGAGACTCCACTTGTGACTAAATGTTATGGCCTTGAAATTCCTTCCTGTTACATTCTCTAGACAATAAGGAACAGGAATATTATGCTATGTATAAAAGGTGGATGAGAGGAAAAAAATCAGCTGGAGTCAGATACTAAGATAATTTCTAGTCCACCTGATAGCAAGTCATCCCCTTCAGACAGGTAAAAAATAAAAATGCTACAAGTCATTTAATATTTGTGTTGTGTCAGACACCCCCACTGTCCCCCTCGATTAAAATACCGGCAATGTGCCGTAAGCAGACAGCACCAGGCAGCACATGGCTAAAACTGGGGACCCCCCCGGCAATAAAACTGCAGATTTGCATGGAAGAAGCAGTCCTACCCTGTGTATAAAACATGCACAGCGCTTGCAATCGTGATTTGCATATGCTGAGCAATTAATTTTAATATTAATACTACAATTAATTTGAATATTACATACGCAATATATGCAAGGAATAAGATAGGAGATTTTACTTGTAAACAGAGACAATTATCAGAAAAAGAAAGTGACTAGATGACAATGGCTAAGAAAGTTTTCTTCAGAATGCGGGACAAAAGTGAGTTTGGCGGAAACCGCAGCATCAGCTCGCAGTTACAGGTTGCAGTTTCCTGCACATGGACGGGTTTCTAATTAAAATAAAAAATGTCTTCGGTAAAAAAAAAAGAGCGGTATACAGTTTCCATAACACTATTCCATAGCAGAAGTAAAGTGTGCTAAACATACAGATACAAATGTAGGAAACATATATGCAGTTGGGTGATACATGATATTTATGACATTTCTTCAGTTTAAACTGGTACACAAATGTAGAAAGAAATCCTGATTTTGTCACACAACCCAAAATAGAGTTTGATCAAAAAGTAACACAAAAAAACAGTAAATCTCCGTTGGAAGGTTAGTTAAATTCCAAGAAATGCTGTACATCATCACAAAAAAAAAACTGATCCAAAAAGAAGGTCAAGTCCCAGATTCTCTCAGGTCCAAACTGGGTACAACAAAGGCCCCCGCAAGAATGAAAGGTCTAAGTTTATGACCCACAATAACACAGCAAACCTAAATACGGAACAGTTTTTATCTCTAATTTTTTGTACGATTATCAGCAGCCAGGTGGGACACAAACTAATGCACAAAGAAGGTAACCATGAAGCGCTGCTTCTCTTTCACTACTTCATCACAGCATCTCAGGGATGTCGCCGCACACGACGCCGACGGGTCTGAAGTGCATACAGGTACAGCAGCCCTAAGCATAGTGACACCACTGCATTTCTTGTCATCCGGTACGTCCGTTTCTGTGAATTACCACTTGCCACTGAAAATCTAGTCTATTTATTTGTGACTGCATGGCATCTTGAACATACCTGATGGAGCCTGACTTTTATCCCATTTGCTTGTGAGAAACACTTGGTTTCTGCTGCTCAGGGCTGCGATTACAACTGGAAAAGCAAACACAGAAGAGTCAGTGGTTTGCAGGTAACATGTCACTCAAACTATTTTAAATTTTGTGTGACATCCTGCCTGGCCTTTGTCAAATTTGACTGTAATAGTGAGAAAACAAATAGATGAAAACCAAGTTTCTGACCTTTCACTGCCAAGAAGCCTTGGACCAGACCTGTTGCTTGCTGAAGACCTCTTAGCTGGTGCCGGTAGGACTCCTGTCCCGTTTGAAGACGCCAGGTACGGCTGCTGCGCCTCGAGAGCTGATCCTGCATTCAAGCCAGTACCAGCCTTGCCAGATGCAGACAATCCCTCATGAATAAAGCAAAATTACGTTCTTCCCCTCTGTGGTGAAACTGTGCTAGTCCGAGGTGTGAGAGGAGCCCGTCAGCAGGCGTCTTGCTGCCTTCAAATTCACAGATCTCTCAGCCAACAGTAGGTCTTAGTGAGCAAGAAGCACTTGCAGGCGATTGGTTACAGATGCAGGAGATAAGTTTTGGGCCTTGCTTAGGTCCTCATCAACCACAAATATCCTGTTTCTGGCCATGTGACAGAAAAGCAGACGCTTAGACTACACTGGGACAAGTGCACTTTGCAAACATCTCTGCTTCTGCACATTTGATAAACCGTGGTCTCTTGTGCTTTGAGTCTTACTGGGACACAATGTTCTGGGGCCACTAAAGTTCACGTGTTCACTTTTGTGACATAATCGCTGCTAACATTTGTACGCAAGGGAACTTTTTTTTTTTGACATTTGAAATAAGTTGCTTTTAAAATGCAGCAAAGCATTCAAAATCTTTCAAATTTGCTAAGCGCCTGCAGACCAGCTACACCAAATTAATGGCAGATACACAATGTTTTTTTTTTTAAGTGACCAAAAGAACCTAAAAGTAAAACCGTCAGAAAATTCTTTCACTCGTATTTTTCACATTTTACCGTGTTTCCCATTAGATGTAACTCAGCAGGTTCAGGGTGACAGGACTTTTCAGGCTGGACGGTCAGACTGAAAGGCTGCTGTCATTTCTGTGAACCCAAATAATTTAGACACAACTTTTCTTTGCATAACAGTTCATATTAAAAATACTGGTTCCTGGTCAGAGGACTTCACATATTACATATTTGACATTTAAAAACGTATACAATAAATTAATGTTACAGCATTTTTGGTAGTAAAATACATCCCTTAAATGATCGGAAATTAACGTCAACCAAATTATGCAGAGCTAAGCGTTTATCTTAATCTTTAAATAAAAAATTGAACCCAAAAATGGCTATACAAAATTTCATTTTAGTTTGCATGGATGAGGACAGAAAGTACAGGTTGCAGCATTGAAAACCGTTTTTTTAAAATCTGTATGTGAATCACAAATAAAATCGAGAACTGCAGTGATACATTTTTATATACTAAAAACTGTCCCTTGTTTATGCACTGATAAACTGATCTTTCCCGTCAGTTTAAACTCGCGTTTCAGAAAATGTCCCACATATTCACTGTACAGAACATCACAAAACACCCATATCTGTGCAAGGTCCCTTTGGATGTTGGCATTGCAACTTGGCAGCTTAGACTGCCTCATAGTCCGGGTCAGAATGATCCACACATGTTCCAAACTACTTGTGACACAGTTCAACTCGGCAATGATCCACTTTGCCCGCTGGAGCAAGTGAAGCTGGAAATGCTCCACAACCTTCTGGAACTGATCGGAGTAGGGTTGGATGTTCTTGCTGAATGTACTCCCTTGTTTGGGAACACTCCAAGACCTTCTCAACCGCATCTTTTCTTCAGGGATCATCCCGTCGTGTTGCACAGGCTGAGCCTTTGGGTGCATTAGACCTCTGTCAACATCAGTGGTGGAGAACTCCTTCAAGCCTTCAGCAGCACTGATGCTTTTCAAAGCCACTGCTGGTTCTGATTGCTGTAGACGCTGCTGGATCTGCTTAATATCATCCAAGCAAACAACTGGTGGGGACGTCTTTGGTTTGAATGGCAAGGACTTATCGAGTCCTGTGGGGAACCATGGAGCAAACACCGGTATGGTGCGGCGTGGAAAGTTCTCCAGGGCTTTTTCTGCTATGTTCACCAAGTTACTAAAGTTCCCTTGGCGACTCTTGTAATGTAGCACTACATCCATAATAACAGCAATATTTACTTAGCTTACAACAACTGTAAAACAGATGGTCTTGTTCATTTCTGCTCTCCGGATGTCAGTCCACCATCATCCAGTACTTGACAAAAATAACCTAAAACAAAAATTATATCATCAGTAGTCATTCAGCAAAAACTGTCCATTTTATTTCCCAGAAAACGAAAATCATAATAAATAACATATAGGAACGATACTGATTGCTAACTTGGGGATATTCCAGAGGAAATGCATAATTACCCTTAGTAATAACTTTGGCAACTGAAGGAGAAGAAATCGTGCTTCTTCATGTTTCAACTTCAGTGGCACAGTAGAGTGTCCACTCATAACCAGAACACATCGTCCTACCATTGTACAAAGTCAAAACTCTCATGCCTGGTACCCAGTTATCTTTCAGCTGGTTTGGTTAAATCCTCTTCCTGCCAGTGGCGCTTTCTGGTGACATTCAGTGCATCTGAACTGATTGTGAGGGATGATAACTGTCTTCTCAGGTGCAGAACTAAACATGTTAAACATAAGCCATGTCTAAAGCTGGCATTTGAGGTCAGGGTGTATACAAGTTGTTACAACCTTGGTCCTAAGGCCTTTAAATTTGTGTGTGGGTGTGTCTGCTGTCTCCCATCTACAGGTGGAGCTCTGGTGACAAACTGAAAGTGGAATGCCACTTGCCAGCCAGGCATGAAGAGGCATTCAAGGAATGAGGAAACCTGAACCAAGAGGAAAGTGGTGGCCTGTTCCAGAAGGAGTTGTGTGATGTATTTATCAGTGATAGTTGGTGTACTCAATGGCCACTAGTGTAAGTCGTGCTAATCTCTGTAAATAGTATAAAATGGTCTTTCAAACTTGTTGGCTCTTGTAAATACTTATCAGTTTTAAGCAACTGCCATTTTCTTTTTCTCCTGCTCTTTTCTGTGGTTAGGGGAGCCAGGGTAGAACAGTGTACCTTTGTTTTTGTTAGTTAGGGTAGTTCATTTAACACATAAAAGACAAGGATTCTTTGGCTGTTTCATTGGCTTTGCCCACCTCTGGAGAAAAGGCTTGGTTTTTGGGTTGCACAAGTAATAACAGTAAAACACCAAATAAAGCATTTCCAAGGTTTGGTTTCTTTCTGGCTGGGTCAATTCTTTCCTCATTCCCTACATTACATGCCAACGCTAGACTGGGCTGCCATACCAGTGTTGGTACCAGCCTGTTTCCGTGTCTGAAACAAATTTATGAAATGCTTAGTGATTCTTAGCAAATAACCTTTAAATCAGTAGCTGACATACGGTGAGAAGCACACATATCAGGACAGTAAAATTGGTTCTTCCATTTGCATTTTGTGACTAAAGACAAAGAGACATTGTTCCAACACAGTTTAAGCGGTATGAAGAACAACACTCAGAAATAAAAGCTGACATGGTGTTTTTTTTTAGCCTCATGTGCACATTTACACACTGAACTAAAAATTTCATGGGCGTGAAAGAAAAATAAGCAATTATATTTCATCGCCCCGGTACTTATGCTTCTCGCTGTATTGTGCCACATACCTACAGTTTTCTGGGGTCACTGTGCTGTTGTCCCACTACGAAGAGGGTACAGACGTAGCTACAGAAGTAGGTCCTCGGCTTCATCCCGTTGCTGCTCTCGTCCCATTGATCAAGATGTTTGTCCTGAACTGTAAGAAGACAAAAAGAAATGTAAGAATTACCTGCTGCGTAAACAAGGAAATCACTGTAGACATCGACCAAATATTTTAAGGCACCTTGGACAAAGATGTCAGATAAATGCTGGTCTGAACTATCTACTTTGAAGGTAACACAGAAAGGTGCCTTTGGAAACAAATAAGACGTTGCTTAGTCACAAACACACAAACACACGTCACAATCTCAGCAAAATTAATACAAAAACAGCAACAATGACGATGCGAATAATGACGTGAATTATACTTTTTAGCTTTTTTTTAAAATGTCTAGAACGCTTTTCCAACTATATCGTGCATTTACAGTCGTCCTTAAGTCATAAAGTAATGAAACATAAAACACTAAAGTATATTATACGCGTGACACTTGCATTTAGCGAACAGTGTTGCTTATGTTTACACCGGTACAGTATAAACGTCGCTTATTTTCTCTATAAGCACTGGATCACTGTGCCGCCACTTTCGTCTTACTGTTTGGTTTCTCGTTTTCAAAACACCAACGCGTTAGTTATTTCTTCGCACATTTGGTTCTAAATATAAAACACTTATTCATTTCTGCATATAAACGACTGAAAGGAAATTGAATAAATACCCGCTTTTAATTTTTGTCACTGCCGCTGTTTCGCTATTTGCTGTTTCCTGTTCCGGAGCATCTTCCGGTTGTTGTTTTTTTTTTTTTCTTTCAGAGTAAAAGTCCTCTAGGGTGCGAAAAGTAATGTGAGTAAAATTACATTATTTGAACACATAACTCGCGAAAGAGGTGGTCTTGGCTCGTTTGGGTTAGCAGAATAACTGCATCTAGTTTTCCAGTTGATAATCCTGTGTGATTTAGAACAGTTCGGTTAATATATCATGAAACGCACCTTACCAAATAGTTACGTTCCCGCCGATTTGATCAGAATTTTGCGTTCACTACAGTCTCAGTCTAATAGTGCCTAATAGATTTGGACAAAGATTTCAGTCTAAGGTTGCTTTCAGCACAAAGAACATCTGTGTCCTTAGTTATTCTCCTTGTCGTGGAGTAAATGCTGCCAGAATTTTTACACTCCTCTATTAAATGGTTTAATACCCTCCATCAGTATTTCTCCCACTGTTGGCAGTGTGACTGCAGTCACATTAAGAATATTAATATTAATAACCACGCGTCCTGTTTAAGGTCGTGAAGTTATAGGGCACCAGGCTAGGCAGGGTACACATTATCTTGAGGTCTTGTTGATAAATGATGGAAACCTGGAACCAGAGATTGACAGGCAGATCAGTGCAGCGTCAGTAGTTTTGCAGGCACCAAACCCATCTGCGGAGGTGATACAAATCCAGGGCCTACAAACAAAGCCCTCAGTTTGTTGCTCAATCTACATTCTCATCCTCATCTATGGTCATGATCTTTGGGTAATAACAGCTTGTTGATATGGGAGAACTTCAAGTGCAGCTCCTCCAAATAGAGGAGAGTCGGTTCAGGTGGTTTCAGCACGTTGTTGGAAAGTCTTAGGTCACCTCCTGCTGGAGTTGTACAGGCCATGTCTCACTGAGAGATGACCTTAGGGTAGAATTAACTGGGGATGCCCCAGGAGGAGCTGTTCCTGGGAAAGGTTTTGGACAACCTGTTCAACCTGTGACCGCAGCAACCCTCTCCAGGAACAACAGCCACAAGAATCTGAGAATAATCACATTGTAGTTTGAGAGTACATTGGGATGAGGTAAAAGGTTGACACAGTCCATTTAAACCCAATTATTCTACATGCTCTGTACAGCTATGGACTAAAGGATACATTTTCCAGTGTACTTTCAAAAGTACAGGGAGATGCAGAAACATCATGGCTGTATGTGGCACACACAGAAGATCCACACGCAACACTTCTCACACAACACTTACATGCTCAACTAGGAGTGTTGCAATTAACTAGTTTCACAGTTAACCACAGCTGCCATCACACTGTCCCGAAAACTTTCGTAACTGTTGTTCACCACCAGTCCGTCCACTGGCCCTGGCCAGCGAGTACACTCTTTGATGACAACCAGTGAGGAACAGGCTGACTCTGACCTCTGAATATTTCCATTTATCTGCTGTAGCCAAATATTTCACGGTAAAAATTACTGCATGAGTGATCATGTCATTCTATGATCATTATATCTGTAGTACAGTATTGACCACCAGAGGTCCTGCTTAGCTTATCTGGCTTGACTCAACACTTCTTTTCCTAATGATCTAATAGCTTGTAGCTAGCTCTGCTTAAGTTGAGAAGGACAGCTGCTGAGTGTAGATCCTCGATCCACTCCTGCTTCATAACAGAGAGTGGGTGTGCAGGTCCTTTGTCTTCTATTCCTGCATACACACCCCCCCTCCAAGTTCCAGTTACTGTGTGCTCTTGTCCCTTGTCCTCCAAGTCTTCACATCGCTAAGACTCCGTGGTCTGAGATTTACAGTCTTAAAACATTAGTCACTTATTGCATCCCATACCTGTAAATAAACTTTACACCCTCGCAATTCACGTCTCTGTGTGTTTGTGACAGTTGCGGAAAAGGCTGGGAACCACTGAAGAATTGTGCGTGACATCTGCTGCAACTGAGTGGAGCTTCTCCAATGCAAATTATGAGTTGACTCATCCAAGAAATCAACGTTGCATCCTTGCGTTCCCAGCCATCTCCAATCTCTCTTTCATCTCCAAAGTCCTAAAAAAGGTAGCTGCAGAGAAGCTCTATCCCATCTAGCTACAGATGATCTGTCTGAAGAATGTCAGTCTGGTTCTTGCACACATCACAAAAGCGTAACTACCCCTGCTCACTCTGTACCTTATTCACACCCACATCCATGATATGTACATGGTCACACCCTGCCCCGCCACCAGATCAGTCTGATCAAGTGTGTGAATGATGTTGTGACCACCAAGTCTGTCACCATCCAACCAAACCAGAAGTCTTGGCTTAACTCCAACGTCCACGCACTGCTGAAAGCCCACAACTCTGCGTTTAATTCTGGTGACGGAGCAGCGCTGAGAGCGACCAGGGCCGCATCAAGAAAGCTGAGTCAGCCTACGCCCAGAGGATCCAGGAGCACTTTGTGGGCGATGACCTGAGGAGGACGTGGCAGGGAATACGGACCTTCACCAACTACAAAACTAAGAACGACTGACGATGATGGGAACGTGTCCCAGCCAAATGAGCTAACTGAGCCCTCAGCTGGACCATAAAAGCAACACCACCACCTCTCGATTTATTTCTCTTAAACTGATAGAATGAATAGTTGTGCTATTCACTGCTGTGTGGAATAAGACAAATATAACACTGCATCACAAAGCCGCAGAGAACCATTCCTGACTCACACAGAGCTGGTGTACATAGAGTAAGATCTAAGCAGCAGCTGTGATGTTTTTCGTGTCCACTGGGTTAGTGTCTCTTCAGTCTGTCACCAAATGTAAATTTCTACAGTGGGCACCACAGAGCCGGCTCACTGTGAGTGATGGCTGCCAGGCGCTGTGCTTTTCTCACTTGTTCACACTACCAACAGCCATCCCTATTCATCCCAGGCCTTATCATGGAGGCCTTTGTATGATGTTGTGTCATGGCCTTGATGTGTTACTGTTCATCCACTCATCCCGTGTTCATCCACCTTTCATCCACCGTCCATGCTCTCATCATCCACTGTTCATCCACTGTTCATCTTCTCATCAGCCACTGTTCATCCACTCATTCACTGTTCATCCACTGTTCACCCACTATCCATCCATTCATCCACTGTTCATCCACTGTTCATCCTCTCATCAGCCACTGTTCATCCATTCATCCACTGTTCATCCACTCATCCCATGTTCATCCACCTTTCATCCACCGCCCATGCTCTCATCATCCACTGTTCATCCACTGTTCATCTTCTCATCAACCACTGTTCATCCACTCATTCACTGTTCATCCACTGTTCATCCATTCTTCATCCTCTCACCAACCCCTGCTCATCCACTGTTTATCCACCTATAAATGGTTGATCACATCCCGTTCATTCACTGGTCATCCACTACTTGACTAATCAGCTGCAGATAATCCACCGTTCATCTATTGTCCACTCAGTGCTCAACCACAGTTGACTAACTGTTCACCCCCTGTTCTGCAGTCCATCTACTGTTTGTCCCCATGATCCTCCCTGACCAGCAAACGCCATGTTTTCAACCACATATCCCCAATTTTCTCTTATTGTTCGCCCACTGCTGCTCCACCCTCCCCCACTGCCCTGCCACCCATCTCATACACACTTTCTGTGCTCCCACTAAGCAATGGTGAAAACTACCATAGTCATACATTTGACGTAATTTCTCTTTAAATACTGGCAAATACAGAACTTTTCAGCGAGGGGTGTACTGTGTCACCAAAGTGAAACTATCGACACATAAACTGCACCATCCCTTCTTTTCTGTTTTTCACTGTACGGAAATGATGTGAGGTTATTTAGCTGTACCGATAACACTTGAGATGTTTCATTGTTTTTAAACAATACAAGGCACATGAGGTCACATTCAGATTTTGTGGTGTTGAGTAAGGGCACCGATGTTACTTTAAGGATGACTTGAATGCCTCCGAAGATAGGCTTTTTAACATTTAGCAGAAACTGTATTGTGCAATAGGCTGGTTTGATCATCTCTGGAAAAGGAAGGATATTTTCAGTAAAGCAGAAACGCCTTCTCTAAATGGTGATGTGTCATTTTTTACAAGCCAGTACAAGCGGGGTCTTTGTTGTCCGGGGCTCACAGTCAGCATCACTGTCACGTATTGTCCTGTCTCACCGTATCCCCGGGACCCTCGTTCCTCCGTGTGAATGAGTAAGTCGCCTTTACTATATTTTGTAATAACAGCTTTAGTGATGTGCGAGTGGTGTACAGCTTCCTCTAAACCTTTTAGACTTCTCAAAGTATAAGAATTAAAGCTGGGATATTTTCAGGTCTTGTCTGTTTCCAGAATTCAGAGCTCTGAGTAAATGTCGTGTCTTTGACTTTGTTCATATGAAGAGGGTGTAAGGGCAAAAATAAGATTCAAGCATTTTGACTTAATCGATCAAACTTAAGCTTTACTCTTGAAACAAAATGGTTTCCACCTGTTTTGATCGTGTTAATCTCACCCATTGATGATGATGGTGTATTTTACAACGTACAGAATGGACCAGATCTGCTCCTTTTGGAAATCTGCCCTCATAGTGCTGCTTTGCTCAAGTAGGTACAACCTGTATTTCTGTGTTGCTTTAGTCATTTTTGCGTACGTTAGTTGATTTTGTTCTGATGGTCTGTCTGCCTACAGGTGTCATTCTGCTTATATGTACATTTCTTCATTAAACGGACGTTTCTCCCTAAAGCAAAGAACAGCGTTTCACCAACAGAGAAGCTCAATTCTCACTCCAGTCAGTTCATCCAGTACCGTCATTTTTCCGCATCAGTATCTGCGAACAGAATTAAGCACAAACTTTTTTTTTAAACAGATAATTTAGCGAAAGTTAAGGGAGAAGATAGGTATGGTAGAGTAGGATATAACTTTATTAACCCCTGCAGAGAAATTCACATGTAGAGCGGCTTAAACCTGACACATAACAAATGGCACAGATTCCAGCAATGAATAGCTGCCAGTTGCAGTAATACTGGACAAATTAGTGGACTGGATAAACAACTGGAATAATTCAAATATCAAGAAATGTTCAGTTCAACTGTGCAGCAGAGATAGCAGTTAACAGGTGCTTGCGTGACATTATGGAGGTGGATGGCTCTTGGTAGGAAGGGTCCCCAAAAGACTGCAGCTGAATAACCCTGTGACTGAGAGGGATCCAGCAGTTACCGGTTAGAGATGACGTTCATTCCACCTCTAAAAAACCGTGAAGCTTCGGGCTAATGAATTTGGACCTCTTGTAAGAAGGACCACCAAGCAGCCAGGGGTTGAGGAGTGTAGCAGTCTGGTTGGGATGTAGAGATCGATTAGGCCAAGCAAGAAACCAGGTACAGATCTGGTGTGTGACACCATAACCGTCCATCCATACTTCCACTATCATTAACCTCTTCGATCTGATGAGGTTTGCGGAGGTCTGGAGCCTCTCCTGGAATCACTGGGCACTAGGCTACGAAGCAACCAGTGGATCACAGGTTCAGACCATTACCAGACTGTTGAAATTGATACAGACGCAACAGGGATGCAATAGAGAGAGGCAAGGAGGGGAGATACACGGCAGTGTTCTGTATTAAACACTACGGTTTGATAGAAGAGGCCAGAAGGTCAGACTGAGCAGTGCTGCAGTAGTCCAGGCATGAGATTACCACACCCTAGCCCACAAGCCATTTGTGGTGAGATAAGAGTGGATCCTGCATGTCTGCAGGACAAGGTTATGGCTTCAGCGTGCTGGGAGAAGCAGAGACTTGAGCCAACTGTTAGTCCCAGGGTCTTAACCAATGAGACAGATGAAGTGAGCAAATCGCAAAATTTCATTTAGGGATCCCGACAGGTGGACAGACACGTTGGGCAATGAAGAATCTTGGTCTTAGAGAGACTGAATTGTACATGACAATAAGCCTCCCGATCGGTTGAAACTGTTATGAAATTCATGGTAATGTCTTACGAAAAAAAATGTTTACGTCTGTCTTTATGTTTGTGATGACATGGTGACTCAGCTGTTGCCTCAGAAGTCTACATGTAACATGCAACCCGGGCTGATGGCTCACCGCACCTTTTTTCCAAACTAGCTGTTGCTTTCAGTTAAAATTATTAATACACCCTTGTTTTAAAACATGGTAAAATTCACTCACTTCTGATGAAATAGGTGTCTTTAAAAAAACAGTTATGGGTAAAATAAATGTCACTGAGTCTCATAAGTGTAGTAATAATATACTGACATCTCGGTGCTGTATTATATTGACATCTTTGTTTCTTGCTCTTCCGACACAGGTAAATTTTCTTTCGTAAATGGAAGCACTGAAAGTAGTAGAAGCGTCCACAAGGGTAATTCTTTATCATATAAATCTTTCCAAATAACAGCCTTTTGGAAGTTATATATTACTATAGTTGAAGACACATTTAGTTATATATCCTACTTCCTTCAAGGAGATGTTCTGTCATTTATAATCCCTGCAGAACTAACAGTAAAGGCTGCCGACCTGAAGTACTGTAAGGAATCTGGAACCTGTGTGAGTGACGAGTCCAACTGCTTTCCCAGAGTTTCCCGCAGCGGTAAGAAAATAGAAACAAAGAATTTAAATATTAATATTACGAAAGTTGCACTCAAATTTGTCGTCTCTATTCATTGTCGCTGTGCTGCTCTTTTCAGAGTCTGTGCGCAATCTTTCCTGCTTTGTTATGCTGTCAGAAAAGTCTCTCACCTGCAGCTGGGACCAAATACATGGCGCAGAGGAAAAAGTGACATATTCTCTGATTTTCAGTCGGTGGGTATCTGTGTGTTTCTGTCCACAAGGGATGAAAGGATTGTGAAGTCCAGAGTTACTGTGGTCTCATGTGCTGTTTGTATTGTTTTATAATGTTAAAAGTGTTTTTTTTTTTACCTAAATCCCAGCAAGTCACCTGGGGCAATGGTGTCAGTTAATTTAATAATAAAAAGGCGACTAGACATGAATACACCATGCAGTCTTTTACAGTGATTCTGGGGGTCAAACTAATGCTAAAATGTCTTGTAGAGATCCCATCTACTCCTGCAGCAACATCTTTGATGGACTGGGAAAATATAATATAACAGTGTCAGAAACCAACATCAAGAACAAGCGGAACCTGTTGTCTATTCCTGTCCTCGTGGAAATCAATGGCATAAGTAATTGCAAACAAATTTTATTATGAAGTAAAAGTTTTTGATCAAAAAACTTATCCTTTGAATAATTTTCACACAACTGAATAATCTGGCCTATTGGCACCAAAAATTCTCTTGTGCCTCTAAGTGGTTATTGCGGTCTCTGTAAGATTTAAGTTGCAATGGTCAGTACTATAATTTTTGGACAACCACGTTTGCTTTTTTTGGTTGCGTTCTTTTAGTCAAAACCCCCCGGCCAACAATCACATCAATACGTGAAAAAAATACCTCGCTGGTCGTGGAGTGGAGCATCAACAACCCTGAGGCAGATCAACTTCGCTGTGATGTTTGTTACCGATTGACCACCAGCCAACACTGGTTGAAGGTATTTATTTTGTCCATCAATAGACCATCTTTCAGAGGGATCCTTCCAGAATATTCTCATAACTCTGTGTGCTGTGAATCCTGACTGTAAATCTACGAAAGCTTTATGTGAAGAAAGATGAAAGGGTGAGATTCCTGTAATTCAGTCTCACCTAAAAACCAAACACAAAGATTATAGCTTCTTTACCTTTGCTTAGCTGAACAGTTCAGGAAATGCCTTTAAATCAAATTAGACAAATTTAGATTTTTTTTCAAAAAGCTGTAATTTTAAAGCAATATTTCACTTGCAAAAAATGTAAAGAAAAGCCTAATTTTAAAATGTTAATGCTAAGAGGCACAATGTATTGTATACTGACTTTGTCCTAACGCTCTTGTTGTCTCGTGTGTAATAGTAATGTATTCATATCTTTAATGTGTCATTAAAATGCATAAGATACCACTGCTAGGACAGCAGGGTGGTGCTGAGCAACTGGGCTGTTCAGGAATAGTTTGAAGTCTGTGTGGAGCTGGCATGCCCCCCCCCCCCGTGTCTGCAGGGGGTTCCTCCCACAGTCCAAAGACATGTTTCAGGCTAAACGGTCATTCTGAATTGCCCGGAGTGTGTGTACGTAAGCAGCTGTGTCGCTGTGGCTACCTGCCATGAATTAGCCTCCTATTCAGGGTCCTCCTTGCCCTGCGCCCAGTGACTCTGGGACAGGCTCTGACCTCCCAAAATCCTAACCAGGACAAGCGGTTAAAAATGGACGAATTGGGAGATCAGTTTACTAAGATTGAGTCACTTTTCAGTTCCTTAGGATGATGTAGTTTGTAACACGAAAGCCAAACTCACTAGAATGAGCAGCGCTGTTGCTGAGTGAGAAGCCACGCAGTCTCGTGGCTTTTGCGAATAAGCTTTTCATTTCTTTGCTGAAAGTAACATGAACGCATTTCAAGCTTCAGAGATTTCACACAGAGCATAAGCAGTAACTTAATCTGGAGCCTCTAAAGGGTGGAATTATTATGTGAATTGGACTGTTAAAAGGATAAATGTTAGTATTTGGATAAACAGCTTGTTTTCACTTGCAGTTGCATTTACATTATACTATTATTTAGAGGGAATGGTCCGTTTTTAACACTTCTCACATTTTTTTGCAGTACAGCATAGGCCTGTCGTTGAAACGTGCCATTATTTCTGTTTCCAGAACTCAACTTGTGTTGCTGTGCGCAATAACAGCGGGAGGAGTGTTTACACCATCGAGGGCCTGCAGCCGTTCACTGACTACGGCGTTGTGGTTCGCTGTATCGGAATGAATCACAGATACTGGAGTGACCCGAGCAGCGAGACCCTGGCAAAGACACTGGAGAACGGTGAGCGTGAGGCAGGGTACAACCACAGCCTGCACATATCACTCAGTTTTGTTCCACCACTCGAGAAGGGCGTTTGTCAGGTTGGTCAGCAGAAATGTCAACAACAGGGGACTTCTAAATAAATGTAAAGCAAGACAGGAATCTCAGAGTCAGGTCCTGGAGGACAGTCATGCAGAGAAACCGTGATTACAGAAGCACTGCAATATTGTTCATCGGGGTTTTCATTTACTCAACCATAGATCAGCATTTTGCTCTGTACATGGTGCTTCCATTTCATGTTCAGCTGTTTAGAGACATAAGCAGGTTTGTGTAGTGGGTAAAGGTGGAAAAGCAGAGGAACAACATCGGTGAAGAAGAAACTGTTGCTCCGTTTTTTCCACTAGTAGTCAGTTTTGCCAGAAACGGGTTACTGTGCTGCTGTGATAGCTGCAGAAGAACTTCACCAGCACCAAACAGTCCTGCAAGCTGCAGTGTGTGATATCACTGAACGCCTTTTTACCACAGTAACTGCAAACAGTTACAGGGCCGGTTCACCCCCCCCCCCCATCGACCAAAACGTGATCTTTATTCCGGTCATTTTCCCTCACAAGTCTTCCTTCCTTCCTGGGTTGTAAAGTTTTCTCCAATTTTCCACAGTTCTTTGTGGCAGGAAAGTTTAACCTTGACCATGTAACAGATCTAGGGGGTCAGGGATGGCAGTGGGTAAATGTACTGCCCTGGATGGCATGTAATGTAGATGTCCTGGAAAAAAAATTAAAACACTGTACTGTGTTATAAGCAAAGATGTGCTAAATGCAAATTCAGGGGCTAGAACATTAACCCACACGCATGTAGTATTGATGCGGAGATAAGGCTTTTAGCAGGAAGCATAGTATGTGAGGGACTTCTGCTTTCTGTAGAAAACTGCAACACATAAGACTTGAAATGGAAATGGAAACAAATGTTAATAAATGTTATCAGATTCGTGTGTTTGCTGCTTTACACGTTACGCTCACCAAATCTCATTCGGAAACCTCAGGGGCTTTCAAGCATGAGAAACTGGAAAGTTACTAATGAGTGTTATGTGTATATCAGCCCCCACAAAACCAGTGGACGTGTGTTGGCTTGTGGAGATGCCGAGGCAGGACGGACATCGCAAGCTGACGCTCTTGTGGAAGGTAATGTTGCCTCCTATGCTGTGGATTGTCCTGCCTGTCAAAGGAATGTGATCACCACGAATGAGAACATCCGTTTTTTGCTCATTCCCCAGGTTTTAGAAGGTCAGGTCCACGAGCCTGTCCTCGGCTACGAGGTCCACTATAGATCTCGTACCAACAAATCTGTGTACAATACATTTAACACAACTGACCTGAAAACCAGCGTGGTGCTGAGCCAGGACGCGTATGATGTCTGGGTAACAGCTTACAACAGGGCTGGGAGGTCCCCCTTTCGCCTTTTAAACGTCACCTCGCGTTTGACCCCCGGTGAGTTCATATTCGGCACCAGATGCAGTGAAGCACATGCACATACATATGTGAACAGAAATGTGTTTTGACTGCAAATGTCCCCCGGCACAACTTAATTGTACCTTGTTTGCACAATGTTCCTCAGTGGGAATTGCTTGCCTGTGTGTTTCCGTTTCCGAAACATGTGATGTAACTTTTTTCAGTGAAAAAAAAACCTCTAACTTCAGTGGTGTGTAGAACATACATTCTACAGCATAAATCACTCGATAGCAATCGTGCAGTTTTGGCCTCACACTTGTGCAATAGGTGTTAACTTTTTTACAAAAGATCACCAGATACGCTTTTCTAAATGACTCCTCGCACGACTATATAATGCATTTTTCCTTTATTGGATGTCCTCACACGCACGGTTGTTTTAAGAAGCTGTTTTTGGCCGAGTGTGAAGCCCAGCAAATGAGGCGCAATATCATCCTTTGGCAGCCGTGCCGTCTGTCAGAGGGGTCTGGGCCGCTTCTCGGGGCAAAGACATGTGGGTCGAGTGGGATGCTGGTAACACATCATTTCCAGTCAGCGAGTTTGTCGTCGAATGGGCTGCAAATGGGACACCTGCAACCACCCACTGGCAGAGAGCTACCAGCACAACCAACGCCACCACCTTGCGAGGTAACAGGAGCTTGCAAATAATGCTCCTCTGCCGCCTTCTGTAGGAACGGCAGAAAAGATCATCATTCTGAACAAACGAATAATAACGTAGCACACAAATTTACCACTTTCACTCCAGGCAAACTTCAGCCCAAGACGAACTACAACATCAGTGTTTATCCCATTTACGAAAGTATCTGCGGCCCTCCGAAATCGATCCAGGCCACCCTGGAGAAGGGGGGTAAGACTGCTGGGCGTACCTGGAGGTTCAGAATTTCTTTGCTGGTGTTTCTCTCGGGCCATTGATCCTCTTTGTTTTTTCTCAGCACTTGAGGACATCGGAAGCTGGAAAGTGGTCAGGGTAACCAAGAACACGGTCACTTTGCAAAGGCAGAGACCGGCTAGAGCGCGACACAACAGTCTGCCCAGAATCGTGGTGAAACTCATGGTGGGAGGCAGTGTTCAGAGTACGAACCTTCGTAACATTCATTGTTGCACTTTCATTTTTTCAGAACTGGAGCCCAGACACACTAAGTGGCTTTACTTGGCAACCAAAGTTTAAATGCAGAAAAGGAACCAAAAGTAAACGCTGTAATCCAGTACTTGCCCGTTTCCTTGAAATTCCTTTTCGTTGCTTTTGTTATAATTTGCTTGTAATGTAGCTTGTGGCATCCAGCTAGTAATGTGTTAGAAATGCATTTTTAATATATTAATGAGTCTTCTCTCTTATAGGTTTTTCAGTTGGTTCAGATAACAACACTGTAACGCTTGAAAATCTGATTCCGAACACCAAGTACTCTGTTCAGGTGACAGCAGAAGACAATACGGGTGAAGTTACTCATTTCAAAACTCCACTGCTGGGTGAGTTTCAATGTTCATTCAGTGACATGACTTTGAAAAGATCATTTATGAAATGGGGGGGTTGGGTATTATCATGCTAGATGGTGGAAACCTGTTTGAACTTTGCTCTGTTTGGGTGTGGAGTGAGATATTTAGAGGGCAAACAAGGCACTTCTCCTCAGGCCATCGAAAGACTCCCTTCATTAATGGTAAAATAATGGTAAAATATTTCATATACTTGCCAGTCTTCCAAGCATGTCATATATACTGTATATAAGCCTGTAGGATTGTGAACGTCTCTCACAAATGTTGATTTAGTCGGAAACAAAAGAGAATATGGAACACGTGTCACGGCCGTTCCCTTACAATTAGAGTAAATCACTGTTTTATGTTTTCAGATAATAAAGACATTTTTACCTCAGTCATCCCAGTTTCCCTGATTGTTGTCTTGGGAGCAACATTCATCTGTCTTTCTCTGACTGTGTAAGTGTCTCACTTGTTACTGAAGAAAAAGCTTTCAAACTGGTTAAAATGCAGAACGAGTCGGTAGTTATTTAGATAAGCACTTCATACTGACAGTGTCAGTGAATACTTGAGCTAAGCACCCAGGTGGAATTCAGAAGAAGTGCTCTGATAAAAGGGTCCCCACTGCCATGTTGTGGCTTATTATGGTCTGTTGTCGTGTCCTGGGTTGGATTTTGCCCCATAATCTGATGTTACTCTTGCTCACTATGGCTGTGTACTGGACATATTGGATGTAAAGATAAATGAAATTTGTCTAGCACTGCCATCTGACAAAGAAAGAAAACTACCCTTGATATCAACAGGAAAAGATATCTGGTCTTTTTTTAATTTTCATGTTTTTATCTACAGACATAGGAGATACTTCTTTCCAGTTATTCCGAACCCTTCGGAGAGTCTTGTCGGAAAGTGGCTGCTGGAGACACAGCATGAGGTACTGGGTTTACTCCTGCTGCAGCCGACAACTGCGGGTCTTGCCAATTTTTAAGTGACGATGAAACGGTTTTGGTGATTTTTTAAAAACTGTAGTGGTGAAACTGAAATTTGTTTTCATGACGCCTCATTGTTTGAGGTGAAAAACTGCCGTTAAATGTGCTACAGAATGTTTCAATGGAGTACACCAGACGTTTTTAGAATCTGGTCTCCAGTGTCGGCGTTGAACCCCCTGCTGAACCTGACACAGATCTTCCTCCTCACAGGTTGCGCCAAAGCTGCTGGAGCTAGAGATGCTCTCGGTTCTCCACGTGCCTTCAGAGGGCTACTGCATTCAAGTCAAGCCTCTGGAGATGTCACTCAGCCCTGAGGCCTCAGGACAGACCCAGCTGGCAGTACAGCATGACTACATTGAGAACATCCTTTGTCCCAGTGCAGAGTCTCCCTATACCTCACCCTGATGATCCTTGCTAGGTGGCTGTATAAATATTTTAACATTAATTTAAGGTAGATTCTTTAGAAATCCATGTAGGTTCCATTCAGATTGATAAGTGACAAAAATCCTTATTTGTTGGACTCAGAAAAAGTCATGAAAATTTAATGTAATAGCTTAACCTCCTTCTCCTTGTTATTTGGTATCCATCTGTAACAGCATACTTGGAGGGTGTCTTTTTTTACTTTAAGGATTTTCTGATGCCTATTTTTTACATATTTATATTTATGAGTTGACATTTACTCCAGTAAACATGGTTGGTTTTGTAACTTAATTCGGAGCCCAGGGTCTAAACTTCAATTTGTACATCTCCAGAAAGCTCAGGCTCTGTTTGTCTGTTTGTTGGTTCTGTGTGCACTGCTTTGGTTTTCAAGCCACAGACTTGAAATTTGGCTCACAGGCACTTCCCAGTCAAAATTATGTTTTTGTGCCTTAAAGTTAATTAAACTCCAAAAAGGTATTTTGAAGATGTAAATTTCAGGATCTCTGACAAGGCCCAGAGAGGTGGGAGTACCGGCGTCACACGCAGAGTGTGTACTTACGCGGCGGATTTTCCTGCCATACACTCAACTGACAAAACACAGTAAGGTTTTCACGCTGGCATAAGACATACTGATGAATTTTCTGCCCTTACCAGCATCCACAAGGTGGACCATCTCAACACCTGACTGCCAAATGTTCCACCCATGTGACAGAACCATCGCCTCCCACCAGATCAGTAGTTGGACATCATTTGTGGGCCTGAAGCTGGGCTAGCGGGCGGTGCCACCGTGGAAGGGGCTGGGTGAGGACCAGGATCTGATGGACAGCTCCATGTTTCCCATGCCTGCGTAGTCCCAAAAGTGCTCAGTGGGGACCAGCTGCACCCAACTGAGAGACATTGACTGCATTTCAGGCAGCTGGTCAGAGGACTGGGAGCTTTTGCTGGCTGAAACCTGGCTGGTTTGTGTTTTTGGCTTCTTTGGTCATTAAAGTAAGTTTGTTGATGAATCCTGTCTGGTGCTTAGTAGTCGTTTGTGAACGTCGGTTTTTACAGAGGTGGGGAAAATGCTAAACCTTTAATTCAATTTGTAATTTTTCCAAATATTTACAATTATTGGAGTATTAATAACGAATCAGGAAAAAAAAAATGCAAATACTGCGCCTTGCGCGACTGCGCCCCCCCGGTGACCCGACACGCGCTCCGCCTGTAAGTCCCGCCGCGACTCTGCTCCCTCGCCGTTGGACGGCGCTCGTCACGTGACTCCCACCTGATTCCCCCCCCGTTACTACAGCCGAAGCCGACCGCAGCTTCTGGCGCTTCTTCGCCCTCCCAAAATGTTTCTCTGGTCTGTTAGAACTCGGGCAAAATGACTGTCCAGTTGCTGCTGACGTCTTCCAGGTGATATAATAAACAAACGCGGGAAAAGCGTTGGTTACCTGGCGATCGTTCCCAGGTAAAACATCTTCTCATTTATTTGACTGTTTCCAGTTTCAGCCACCAGATGTACTTCCTCCTGCACAGTAATTCAAAATAAGTTTGTGTCGAGTTGAGTGAGTCAGATACGTGCGTGACGGAAACTGCTGAATTACGCACAAACGCGGCTCAAACCGTACGTGCGGTTTTAGAGGGATCTGGTCTTTCAAGGGGGGAAAAAATAGAACTGTGGGTTGGAATTTTTTTGGCTTGACTAGTTTTTGTGCATCAATGACTAGAAATCACATATTGGTGTGTTACGGGATTCATGCTTTAAATACGTTTAAACTGCTTTGCTTCTGCATGTCTGTTTCATTCAGGTTATGTCTGTAAAGGTGGAGTCGGACATCAGTGGGGTGGCCGGGGGGGGGGGGGGGCGCGGCAGCAACAAAGCC
>UFQX01000364.1:144228-225337 GCA_900497675.1 Arapaima gigas | reverse complement strand
GGGGGGGGGGGGGGGGGGGGGGGGGTCGCGGCAGCAACGAAGCCCGAGTTGGACTGTGACAGCTCCTCCAGCATGGCTTGTCCCCCCATCAAGAGCAGCGTTTCTGGCTTCCGCATCCTCTGCGTGGACCCCCATTACCTGGTGGGCTTCGCCACAGGGCAGGAGCTCCTGAAAGTGGCTCACGGGCGCTGGAACTTGGATCGGTGTGCGACGTAGCCCAGGTGAGCCCAGATGTCAGACTGTCCAACTTGGCACCTCCCTGCCAAGTGTCACATGTTCACAGGACCTGGAATCGCTGTTAGCAGCCGTATGAGACCCCAGCGGTGAGTGGGCGCCAGCGGAGGCGAATGCCCAGTATAGGAGACAGCTGTCTCAGACCACCTTCACTGGAACCACTGTGAGGGCTTCTCCTGCTGTTCTTCTGAATGGGAAAAGGAAACACTCCAGGTCTTTGGACCAGCTCCACCTGGATAGAATGAGCAGCAAGGAGCCAGCAGACACTGAGGTGCTGCAGAAACAGTTGCAGCATCTGACACTTCAAGGAGAGCACGAGATCAAGATCAGTACAACCTGAGGAGACATGTCCTGTGCCATCCCAACTCCTTCTTAATGATTCCTAAAAAAGTTAAAGGACTGTACTTTTGGCTCTTACCCTGATCCCACCATGACTCCTGCCATTTGAAATGATTCATTTTAAATTAAAATTACAGCATAGAGTATTTGGCTCAAAATGTAAAGATAAATGTTAGTATTAGAATGCAAATTAATACAGACCACCAACCATTTGTGAGGAACAATTTAATTTCAAAAGCAAATTGTAAGAAAAACCTTTTGAATTGTGTGTATGTACTAGGGTGGCTCAGGGAGTAGTGGTTTTGCCTCACAGCATCTATGCTGGTTGGATGTGAGTTCAAATCCAGCTCAGCCTGTGTGGCATTTGCGTGTTCTCCCCATGTCTGTGTGGGTTTCCTCCCAAAAACTTGTGATTCAGGGTAACTGGTGACCATAAATTGCCCATGGTGTGTGTGTGGGTGTGTGGTATCACCCCGCGATGGACTGCCATGCCATTTAGGGGCAGTTTATAGCCTAATGCCCATTGCTTCTGGAGTAGGCTCTGAATCACCATGACTCTGCACATTTGTATATCTGTATGTTTTGATTACAGTACTATTTAATTTTTATTAGGTGTTAGTCATATATAGTGGGGTCCTATACAGTGCCATTATAAAAATGTTACATTTAAGCAGCACTTTTGATTTTCCAAACTTTGGTAATATCAAGACTTGCTCTCCCCCGTATAGTCTGGAAAATTGAGGATGTATTGTATTGCAGTTGTGTTAAGTGGGTTCAACAACTATTTATATATATATTTTTTTCTGATTTCACACCTATTTTCCAAAAAGTGGCTCACAGTTGAAAGTTTCCATCTGCATTCTTTCGGGCAGCTGACTGGGTCACCTCTCTCTAGCCAGTCCGGCAGCGGGGTTGTTTGGCCTTTGACGGGATTGTCGAGTTACAGCTCAAGGGTTAAACCTGCTGCGTGTGTAGAACTAATGCTCATAATAATTTCTGTCTTTGCTAAATTGAGATGTATGAATTTAATACATTCAAACATCTTCAATTTTTTCACTGTAAAATGAACGTATTTGTTAAAAATATTGCTCTAAAAAGGTATTGGCATGCCTTTCCCTTTTCATTTTGACGTTTTCAGTAAGACGAGTTTAAAAAAACAATCCCTGATTAAGGATTTTTTTTTTTTTTACTGGAAGTTGGGGCAGGAATACGACATGTTCACACGTTTTCATATTCTGAAAGCCTCCTGCAAAAACTTATAAGTTACTGACTTTTATTGGTTCTGTTTCTCATTAAAGTAATTTTAGTCGGGCTGTTTCAGTGCATATGACCCACTAAATTTCAATAACGTCAAAATACACGATTCCATAGTGTGAAAGGTTTTTTTCTTAAAAAAAAACAAAGAAATTTGCAGGAAATGGGCCTGGAACACTAATATATTGATATGAGTTTACATATGATTTTGTTTACAGATGTGTGTATGTTTGTTGATACTGACTTTAAAACAACTGAAGTTAATCATCTCCGATTTAAGCCTCTTGTGCTGCTGCTTGACTGTAAAACGTGGTAAATTTTTTTCAGGACCATTCAGCAGCCGTCCATTTGCTTTTTCAGATAAAGTATAGTAGACTGAACAAAAATTGACAGATTTATTTATTAAGAGAACTTTATCTGACAAAACACTGATTTAACTGTCTCTTGCCCCTTAAACCTCAGTTGTAACTTTCTGGCATTTTTTTCATGTTTCTTTATTTTGATGGTTGTTTTTAAGTTTGTAGAACTTAGTTGCAAAGTTTTATTAAATGACGTCATATTTTAATATACAGGACTGTATAGAACACGTGGAAATGTGTAAAGTTGAGCTCTTTACAAATGTCATTTCATGTACTCTGCACTGAAGTTAAACTGCACTCTGCATTCCTATTAAAGCAGAGAATGTATGAATTGTTTGGTTTTTTGTTTACACATATCTGTACAGGTGATGTGGTGTCACGCTGAGAGTTGCCATTAGTCCTTTTTCAGTCTCATTAAAATTCAAATCTTTACTTACCATTTATATTTTTGTATGAACATAGAGAAGAATGCAACACATTTTAATATTTAACATCTGTATAAATCTAAAAGAGTTGAATCATCAACTAGTTAAGTCATTTAGAGAAGCTGAAGTAAAAGCCTGTTTTATAAATTGTGCCACGATTGATGCTTTAACACAAAGCAGAAATTAACTTAGTGACATTTTTTTATTATTTCTAATGGGACAAAAAAATCATATTGCATTTTGCTGTAAAACACACCTTTTCATAGGAGACCCTCTTTGTAGCCTATTGTTAATTATCACAGTACTTGATTCCTTGGTGGTCTGGAGAGGTTCCCCAAGGTACTTGCACTGCATTTACAACCAAGACCAAAAAACACTACATCTATCCCCTGGTGCTCTCGACAGAACATCTTTTTTTTAACCCAAAGACTTGATCGGCGTTCCACAGTCTCCATATAACATTTTTTAGCCTAACCACGTACAAGAAAATCTTAATTTACATTCCAAACGCTTCCTTCAATGTTTTCGGCTGAAAACTTGTCATAATCTCAGAACCACGAGCAGAGAAACTTTAAATAGTCTGTTGTGTGAATGAGGGGGACTGCTGCCAATTTGTATACAGTCAAGTGTGCCAAGTGGGTATTTTACTGCGGTAAATGTGTGTCCTCAACAAGCTCCTTCTGCCAACTGCCTGTCCGAGTCCTGCAAGTATCATCCCTAGATCCAGTATAACACATACACACAACTCTCATTCTGAAAAAACAGACATCAGCTCATTGCCACCTGTGACAGCTGCACAACAAACAAGTTCCTTGAGATTAAAAGATCACCTTCAAATCACTGTGTTAGTGATAATAAGCACAATAAACAGCAACTGCTGATGTCCAGGAAACATTTAATAATATTAATTATAGTACAGTTCTTGCTTTTGTCCTGTTCATTGACTTCTGGCTGAAAATGTCTAATGTGAATCTTACTGTACTTTGCGTAGCAAAGGGAAGTAAGTACGTTCTAATGACTCTTGACAGTGCTGTTCCCAAAATCCAAAATCCTTGTTTCCTTTACAGGTTGGCTTGGATACCAATCCAGTGCTTCAATAACTGGTGTGCTATGGTTTGCCTTGGTGGAATGGTGAACATCTGATGGTTGCCTTTCAGAAGTGTGTCTATAACCTGCAAACCAAAAATGCATCTAGTGAATGCCTAACAGTTTTTATACTCCAAAATATTAAATTCCTAGTGTGCATTTAATAAACTTGTGCTGTATATAATGTCTTAAAGACATTTACAAATGAGCTCTTTGTGCTTTGTACCTGTTGTTGGGTGAACCATCGAGCCTCTTCAATTTCATTTTCATCCACTTTAATTTTGGTTGAAATGGCAACAGCTAGGCACCCAATCATCAGTGAAGAGGGCATGGGCCAAGGCTGAGAAGACACATACTGCACAGGCCCGACTTTGACCCCACTTTCCTCCTCCACCTCCCGCCTCACTGCCTCTTCCACAGTCTCTCCTGACATGAGAGAAAACCAATGTCATTCACTGAGGCCCAGTGAAAAACAAGGAGATGAAGGGCTTGCTTGGTAGGGTGGGGTCTGGTCTCACCTGCTTCAATGAATCCAGCAAGGCAGGAGAACATTCCAGCTGGAAATGACTTTTTTCTTCCCAACAAGCACTGGTCGCCATCAGGGTGAATCACAAGCATAATGACTACTGGATCTACATGGGGAATGACACTGTCACTTTCATTAAGCCAAAACTATGTGGACATTACAACTGTAGCAGGATTCCTTTCTTGTGGAACTACACTGTATTCCCAGAAGGGAACTTTAAGACTGGTCTCTCAACCAGTTGCACTCAGTCTGCACAAACCGCAGAAACATTTCAATGCTTGTTTCAGTCCCGTACTGTATAACACACGCTGAAATTCTCTATGTGTTCTTACCTACTCGAGGATAGCATGTATTGTGGATGCCACTGAGACTGGGGCAACCTTCTTTCAGACATGTTCTTTTGTAGCCACCCTCTTCTACTTTTGTCTTGCTTCCACATGTTGAGCAAAAACTGTATCGACTGTGCCAGGCTAAGACAGACCGTGCTTGTGCAGTAACCCCTACGAAAGAGCTTTACAGGTCACTGTTGATCACTCCTCTACACAGAGTCCATTAGACTGTTGTTCAATTTTTGTGTGTTTTTTTTTTTACAGCAGTAACAATTGTACTTACCAGCATCATTCTCACTCAGCTGCAAGAGTCCTGGCATTGGTGCTTTGAGAAAGTAACCATCTGGATGTGTTTGTTTCAGGTGCTCCGTGGGACATTTGTCCACGCTGAGAGCAAACCAAGCAGTGAGCCCATCCTCATCATTTGGGTAATTCTCAGAATTGGGTTTTATATCCTTTTCCACCCCCAGAAAGATGAGTGTGGTTCCTGGCTGTGAGAGCAGCTCCTCCACAGAACCCCGCTTGAGTCTGCACAGTTTGACGACCAGCCCACCAGCATCTGTCTCCTCTGGCTGGGACGTGACAAAGGGGTTCAGGTGAAAGAACAAGAGAAACACTGTGTTTGGAGAAGACTCTTTCTCCTCCAGCCATTTGCTGTCAGTCCTCATGTCGCACATTCTGTGGAGATATTCCCGGCCAAAGTAGTTTTCAAGGCCCTCCGCATCTTTGTCGGTTAGAAACTGAAGGCCATCTCCATCTTTACTGTTTGCCAGCAATCTGGCGATATGGTTATGTCCCCAGAATTTGGCAATATCAAACGATGTTTGGCCAGCTTTATTTACTAGCATTTTGTCACAACTTTATGACACAATGAGAAAGAGGAAAGAGAAAGAAAATAAGATGGTATTACCAATAGTCATATATGTTTCTTGGATTATTACTTGATAAGAGGAAAAAAGTGATTTTTAATGTTACTGATGACTAAATTAACAGCCCTAACTCTTAAATTTAGATAGACATCACTGATACTCATTCCTTATCCGTGTTTTCTTTATATTTACCAAACAGTAACATATGCGGTGGACCGCAAATCAGTTATAAACATCCTGACAAAATGAACAAACATCATAGAGGGACATTATGACAAGTCTAACAAAAAAATGGACTGAGAAACACATGATTTAACAAAATACTGTCAAAGACAGCTGAAGAGATTATATATGCATATTTACCCTTTGGAAAGCAGAGTTTTCACCACTTCATAGTGGCCATTTCTGGCACTCAGCATCAATGCTGTCCAGCCATTTTTGCCTCTCTCGTTCAGCAGGAAGCTGGAATGACCCAGCATGGCAGAAACCTGCACTGCATCTCCTCTAGCAGCACAGTCCAAGAACCGTGCGAGCATCTCATCTTTCGGACCCCTCACCACGCCGGTCATTGTGCACAATCTAAATCTGTGAACGTGTTAAAATCGATACAAAGATCAGAACACAAAAATACCTCGGAATAATCCTGCCACATCATTGTTATGATCAATTTTAATAGTTTTATTTCATCAATTCCAGTATTATACATTCCTGTGCATGGCAGCCCTCTCCCAACATCCTTAGCAAGCCACTCTTTGAAAGTCTACTTTAGCAACAACCGCAAGTGTGAGATGTGACAAATAAAAGCGGGTAACTCCGACACTGTAGTGTAGCGGGGGGTCCTCGTGCTCGGTGTAATTTATCCGGCAACTATAGATATCTCTTTATTAGAAGTTTTTACTGGAAAAGAAAAAAAAAAACGTGCAGCTGGTGCAACTGCATCGCCCACACTATTTATACGAAGTGTTTCTCCTGCGCGAAGATACAACTTTGTCGAATCCGACGACAGTCGACGTCATGCAACAGGATCAGTAAAACAATCGTTACATTCCTTGTGCTTAAGCTAAACTCCAGAAAATACACTCTGTATAAAACTGACCATGCTGTCTTGGACACTGTAATATGAATTGGGGGAAAAAATGCAGGTGTGCAAAAATCTCTCCATTACTAACCTGGGATCATTTAAAGAGATACTGAACTTCGGAATCGGCTTTCTTCTTCTTTATTTTAATTTTACGCAGCGAGGGAGAAATAAGTCATACCGCCCCCTACTGTGGTGGAGTGTGACGTACTGCGCCGTGGCTTCCTCCTGAGGACAAGACTTTACCGTGTTGATCCCTGCAATATTCACTTTTTGCTACCAGGTTTTAAACTTACTGAACTATATATTTCTATTGTTGAATCTTGTTGTTTAATTACTATGCTTTATTTATTGTCAGTGACAAGTCATGTGACGATTTGCTCTCACCAATACACACAAGAGTATCTGCTACCTGGTGCAGGCCAGAGATGTTCTACTACTGCATCCAGGTCTTTTGTATCTGGAACCACGAGTTTCATCAGCCATCTTCTATATGTGTACAGCGCAATTCCTTCTAATAATAGCATCTGAGCATAAACGTCTCGCACGAATTTTCAAATTCAACATGCTGTGCTCACTTTGCAAGTTTTCCAGCACCTGACTGTCTTGTATTGACTTCATAAATGTATGACAGCAATATCACAGAAGTACAGTATAAAGCATACTGACTACTTTCTTGCTCATTCCGACTGCTTTTTTGAATTTGCTAGATCTCTAATATATGGTCATTTTTAGAGTTTTTGTCAGGAGTGACACAGTGTGTGTGTTACAGATTATCCTTAAGGTTGCCAACAAGGCCCAGCTTCAGTCGGTAAAAAATTCTTATTGATTTATTTAAAAGACCTTTCATTCAACAGTTGTGTACATGAGCTGCATTAACTCAATTTATTAAACGACTACTGATCGCCTAGATGTGACACCCCCAAAGAGATGTGTTTACAGTGGAGTACCTAAGAAAACTGTCATCTGTCTAAAAACAAAGGTTAAAACATCACCATTGGAGACATGAATCACATGCAGAGAGAGGATTATCTCGCAAAATCTGACCATTTCCTCTCCTGCTCTCGCTCTACACTGACAAGCAGCACCCCTGAGATGCACAGCAGCCACCTGTCCTAAATACTGACAGTCACAGTGTCTTGGGGGGCAGGAATAAATGTCTGCAAGAGATGAGAGTGAATACATTATCACAGTCAACATGGAGCCTCAGCGTGAGACTCATCCAGCCATGTGGTGCGACTCATCCTGCTTGTAAACACCGTGATCTTGGGTCTGCTGGTGTACAAATGTTTCAAAGGTTCAGTAGAGGGTCCCAGAACATAATAATGAAAAATATTATGCTTTGCCACTTTTAAAGGTACAACAGGGAGTAGCAAAGGATTGGCAGTCAAACGGGTTGCAATTCCATGTCCCAAACTAGGATTCTTATGAAGTGCAGATTAACATTATTATTTAGCTGATGCCTTTAACCAACTTGCTGGAAACTTGCTAACTTGTTAGATCAGCACACTGACAAGAGCCGGTTGTTTCAGTTGAGAGCAGTTGCCTTGTTTAAAGGTCCAACAGCAAGGAGATAGGATTTACAACCACCACGTTCAGTGTTGTCACTTAAAAATTACATTTTCATGAGCAAAGTCAACTCACATGATACCTCAACCTAACCCTGAACCCTGACGTGGACAGATATACTGTACATATGAAAACAGCCCTGGTTGGATAGTCCAGGTAAATTATCCACACATATTTTTCATTATTTCATGAACCTTTGAAACATTCGTACACCAGCAGACCCAAGATCACAGTGTTTACAAGCAGGATGATTCGCACCACATGGCTGGATGAGTCTCACGCTGAGGCTCCATGTTGACTGTGATAATGTATTCACTCTCATCTCTTGCAGACATTTATTCCTGCCCCCCAAGACACTGTGACTGTCAGTATTTAGGACAGGTGGCTGCTGTGCATCTCAGGGGTGCTTCCTGTAAATGTAAATTTATGTGAATATTGATACAATGAGCTAAAAACACTGTTTTTTATCATTTGAAGAACTGCATACTGGTGGGAATTCCGCGGTCTGTCATCTTCCCATCGTGAGGGGACGTGCGTGGAGCGATCAAGCTGCTCGACATGACTCCCCAGCCTTCCGTCCTTTCCTTGAGTGCCCACGGCTGGCAGCGAAAATGGCGGGTGGGATGCGCGCGAGCCCACTCGGGCTGTGACGTCAACGCTCTGCTTACGCAACACGACGCGAGTTGGAGACACGCGCCGGAGCACGAACATGTCAAAAGGCGCAGATGTGTTCCGATGTGTGCAGCGCCTGGTGCGGAGGAGCCGGGCTGCTTCAGGCCGACGCGTTTATTCTCCTGCTTCACTATGATGTTTAACTTCTAAAATCGTCTTTTATATTCAGTCAGACACCGTAAGTTTAATTTTATGTTTTTATTTAATGCATGTCTTATTTTATTCTCACCCCGAAGCAATTGTGCTGTTGTGATGTCATATGCACCGCCTTTATATTTATTGTAAATTGCGTTAATCTTTACAACGTCTGTAGACAGTATTTTTCCACTCCGTGCCATAATGGCACAGTTGCCCGGTTTATGACAAATTCGGGAAGAAATGCATCCTCCCACACGGATTATTCGCACTGCGCACGACGCGCCAGTGGGTCGTGTGACGGAACGTCAGCGCGCGCGGTGGCCACGGCATGACCTCTGCGTGTCACGCCGCAAACAGCAGTGCTGCGGTGATCTGACGATGTGAACGTAAACCGCCTGGATTTGCGGGCTTTGCCGCTGTTTCTTACGTGTAGGTGGGGCGCTGTGGGTGTTTATATGAGAGTAAACAACGGAGGATCCACGCGCCGCCTCATGTGCGCGGCGGCATCGGCTGGCGGTCCGAAGTCAGCGGTGGTGCAGAGACCATTTATACCGTCGCCGTTATATTAACATCACGATATCCGTTATGATGATAAAGAAAACCCTTTAATTCATTTTAAATGAATAATAGCCTCATGATAAAGAGCGACACTGCGGTATGTTATCCGTATATATAAACACCTCCGTGATCATACTGCTATAATTTTTCAAGACAACGCGTTCAAATTGTCAACAAAATTAGCATAATTTTGTCATTTTAACACAGTTATTTAATGCGTGACGTTGTCGATATTGTCATTATCAACATTCCACTTTTCTTCTAATGCCACTACAGCTGCCACTAGATCATAAGAGGGAAGGAGAGGCACAGGGACAACCAGAGATGGGTTGCTGACAGCCGTCTATCAGTTATTCTTTGCTTGAGTTGCAGTTTTATGAGATTATTTTAGATTAGTGTTGGTTTTACTAAAGAATCATTTTGATCTCCTCGCCCAAGGCTTGGGAGGAACAATGCCGGAGCAAAGCAATGACTACCGGGTGGTGGTGTTTGGAGCTGGAGGAGTGGGCAAGAGTTCACTCGTCATTCGCTTTGTGAAGGGGACCTTCCTGGAGAGTTATATCCCTACAATTGAAGACACCTACCGGCAGGTGATCAGCTGCGACAAGAGCATCTGCACCTTGCAGATCACAGATACCACTGGCAGCCATCAGTTCCCTGCCATGCAGCGCCTCTCCATCTCCAAGGGCCATGCCTTCATCTTGGTCTACTCAATCACCAGCCGACAATCCTTGGAGGAGCTCAAGCCCATCTTTGAACAGATCTGCCAGATCAAGGGTGATGTGGAGAACATCCCTATCATGTTGGTGGGCAACAAGTGTGACGAGGCCCAAAACCGGGAAGTACAGACCAGCGACGGTGAGGCCATGTCCAAGAGATGGAAGTGCGCCTTCATGGAGACATCGGCCAAGACCAACCACAACGTCAAGGAGCTTTTCCAGGAGCTGCTGAACCTGGAGAAGCGCCGGTGTGTCAGCCTGCAAATCGATGGCAAAAAAAGCAAGCAGCAGAAGCAGGCTGAGAAGCTGAAGAACAAGTGTGTACTCATGTGAGATGATGAAGTCTAAGTCTGTCATCAAACAGTTGAAGAGGGTCTCCAGTGTAAGCTTGGGGGCAACAAACACCCCTGTCATCACACAAATGCAAACTACATAGGGTACACAGAATGCTACCAGAAAGTGTCAAATCAGCCAATCCTCTCAACAACAGACTGTCACACAAATAAAGAAAAACCTCAGATGTGAGTTTGTCTGCACCATACTATAAATCCTCCCCCATAAATACAGGTGAGAGAGGGTTTAGTGTTCAAAAATGAACAGTGTTGGGGGGGGTGTGAAGATAATTGAAACGGATATTTAGTTTAAGTATCTTTACTGTTGAGGGACTTGATCTTCAGACACCAGTTCACAACTCCAAATTGTATTATACCAAGACCAGTGTATGCTAGAAATAAACCCTTCAGAGAGTTTATGTACATGCATAACAATATTGATTGCATCAGATACGTTTTCTTTTTTATTCCTTTTTTCAGTGATGTTTTGAAATCGTCTGAAACATCACTGCACTACACATTTAGTTCCTTCAGAGGGAACTGGAATCTTCTTGATCTGTATTATCACTGACAGTCATGATGAACAAATATGCATGAAAACGCATGTCTGTGTAGGGATGACAATTGCCACAGCAAGGAGATAAAATGTAAAAAATAGGATTAAACTATGGGACTTGGTTTTAATACTTAATGACAATCATCTGACACCCTGCTCACGTAATGGACCACGTGTCAGTGGTGATCGCGTGGAGACAGGGAATGTCGGCGGGTGGTTGGGACAGATATGACAGAGGTGCTCTTTAGGCTTTTCTGAAAGGTGTATTTGGGTCTAGTGTCTCCTGTTCATTCAAACCACTACCAGTGTAACAAGACCGAACAATAACAATAATAAAACTAGCGGTACAATGTTTTAAAAAAAACAAGCAGCAGGAATCACAAAACTGCTGTCTTTGGTGGGCTTATATCGCTTATTCAACGAAGGACGGAGGAGTGGAAGAACAAGTAGGTGATTCGTAAACCCTTTAATGTCACCGGATTTGTGTTCACTGTAATCTTAAAGTGTTATTTGTCTGACTAGTTATTTAGTCTGAAGTGTCATCCTTTTAGACTGTGTTGGACTTCACAAAACCCTCCCGTAGAGTAGTTAGGTAACATTAGAAAAACACCAATATACCTGATTTAGACACTTGTAGACCAATACGATCAGACTATTGAGTGTTTATAGAAAAATTCATAATGTATAGTGAAAATACAGGTACTATGAAAATGCTTCCATGTATTCAAATATCCTAAAGTACACTCTCTTAGATCAGTGTCAGTAGGTTGTCTTTGTGTATTATACTGCACAACTACTGCTCTTTGTTCTATTTCATCCATTAGCTTGTCAAATGACAATTTAATTGAAGAGTGCCAGTACTGTGCGGTTCAAACAATCTGTGTTCATTCGTTTAACATCCCCGTACAAAATTAAGTATTATTTGATGTACATCTAATGGGAGGGGCAGGAAGGTATGTGTTTTGTTTTGCTTTGTTTTGACTTTGTCGGTCGACTGATTGACTGATCGAGCGATTTAGCCCTTTTTCGTGTTATATACACCTTCGCTCTTACACCGTTTTCGGCTAATTTTGAATGGCCATTGGCACTTAGGTGATCAAAGGTTTGCATCTTGGTAATAACACCCAGTCTCAGATCATTGTGAGCCGTCTCATATTTTTGTGGCACTTAATATTATGGAGTCTTATATACGCTGTATTTACTGCATCCAAAAAGAAAAACAAATAGTGCATGCAGTTATAGCGGAACCGCATAGCTCCACAGGACTTTGCATGTGTGGATCCATGTGCAAAGAGCACACCTTTGTATGACAGGGGGCAGTTATGTTAATGACATACCATCATTTTTCATACACTCATCTATGGACTGATTGTGGCCTCTCACCACATTGAACTTAGATCAGTGTTCAGTTGGCTGTTTTTATATTAGTTTTTTATTACTCAGCAAAATATATAGTGATACTGCACACACTGACAAACCAGTTTGAATAGGTTTTTTATTATATAAAGTATTTTAAAGATAAATATAAATGTAGTCAAATTCCTTAAAATTTTGTTTGAATATAAAGACCACATTTTAAAGAGCCAGTTATTTTCACATTATGCACGTTGTTTTTTTTTGTTTATACATTTTGCTGTAAAGGGATGTACATTAAATAACTATTTGATTTATTATTGATTCATGCATATAGGTTAGGTTTTGTAATTGGTGTAACAGAGCAATAAAATTGGACAGTTTCAAACTTTCTTTGTGGTTCATGAAACTTATAGGTGTTTTCATATGGTTGTACATAATAGAATTTCTAACAGTACAAATTGATTTTTTCAAGGTGAGACCAACCACAACAAAAAAATTTACAAATTAACAGTTTTTTATTACCGATGTAGTCCTTGGTTTTCAACTATTTTACATTGTGTTACAAAAAATGTTAGCATATGAATATCTGAAAACGGACACTTTTTATTTCACTAAATTGTGTTGCATTGTAAAACGTACACTTTCACATTTGTATTTATCTTACTATTCCCAAAACCTCCTACTAGCCTAAATAAATTTTTGTTAAATTTAAATGTCATGTATTTGTATACCAATACCCTGGTATCAAGTGTAATCGATTGCAAGAAATGGCACCAATACCATGAACCTAAATATCAGGAAGCGATTTCCATTATTTCTCATGAGGACAGTTACGATGTTTTTCCGGGTCCGTATGAGAAGCCATAGTTCATTTCGCCAAAATATCCCTAAATCTATTTCAGCATGATAAAGAGCACTACATCTACACTACATACACTACATACTACACTTTTTTATTTAGTGTCATACATTATGTTTCTTTCCTTAGTAGTAAAAGGAATGGATATTTAATAGTCAAAGTGAATGCAAAATATTTAAAAAATGAAACCAATATAAAATAGACTAAACTGTAGTTTTCCTACTGTAACTGGCAGATATTGTGATAAACTGTCACTGAGGGACTTAGTGACTGAACAGAACTGAATGAAATCACAAAAATGGAAAATGCGTTTGAACACGAGCTACATGAGGCAAAGCCTGAGAAGACATGTTCGATGGAGTTCTGCCACATAACTTTTAACCGGTACTCATGTGAATTTTGAATATTCTTTTGATGTGTTTGGCTGTGCTTGGATAAAACTCACTGTGCCAGGACTTCTGGACTGGATACTGAGGGGTATTAATGTATACGACTCATTATTTTGGGAATTCAGAAACCAGGAGCTGGGATACCAGGGTATTGGTGTATTAGGAATTGTGAAACATCAAGTTAAGTTCACCAGGGCCTGTCAGTACATGAATTGAGTAAATCAAGAGCACTGAAAGAATTTGCTATAAAAATGGTGGAATTTTCTAAACCATTTTCCACAAGTGTTTCCAAATTAGTGTCATGACAAATACGCTAGTAGTTGAATAACTGCTATATTTCTAATATAGGTTTGTTCATTTGTGGTCAATTAATTACAATTTGAAAGTAATTAATACAATAAAATGAAAACAATCAAGTCCCATCACTTCATACTGTGTTGTAGTCAAGCGCTATTTACTTTTGAAAACCAGGACAATTTAAATTATTCATTGCATAGTTTATGCTTATACATAGAAGCAGTTTTGGCTATTAGTTATATAATTTGTTGTGTGTGTGTCACAGCATAATATATAAATAAAATTAAGCGTGTATACCACAGTTTGTCTTTATGTAGCATACTGGGTTACACTAATTTTATCCCTACTGCATCAGCTGAGGATAAGTCCAGCAGGAACGAAACGCAAACTAGAGCTTTTCAAGTTACAAGTTGACAGTTTTAAACAGTACACCACCTGCAATCTTGATACGCTGTTGATTTCAAGCCCTCTGAATATCGAAGTCCGGTTCTGCAGTTCCCTTCAAATGTATAAATAACACCACAGGGAATGTATGAAAAACAACTGGATTTTTCTGTTTAGCTTTGATTGAATCTCAGATTATAAAACATTATATGGGGTCTCAAATTGCAAGCAGTTCCTGACCATGTATATTATTGAAGTTCACAAATCACTGGGGAAACTGTAATTATCCCTTTTAACACCATCAAATACTGGATGCTCAGTTGTTGCAGGGAGCATTATGAAACAGGTATTTGTAAACACTTTGAAGTGAATATTTAAATAAAGATTCAAGCACATTTTAAAAGTTTCAGGAGTTATTAGACTAGTCGTGTTGGGATGGATGCTTGGCGTGCTGTCCATTGGGGCCTGGACTCCATTGGAGGGTTCACACCTGCCGCTGAGCGAGGTTGTTGAGTCCCTCTGTTGGGACCCTATGAATAAGATAGAGCTGGAGGTGGGGTGGTGGTGGCAGCTTTATGAAAACAGCACCCAGAGGGCAGAAGTAGATGGCTGCTTATGTGCATATGCAGGCGATGGACAGCTGTGCAAGACTAGGAGTTTCCCATTCAATATGAATGAGAAAAAAATAACTTCTGACTGCTGCGTTACGCTGGAACATACTTACGCCAAAAGACTTAAAGCTGTTATGGCGGCAAAACGTGGCTCTACCAAATATTAATGTGTGCGGTTTTAAGTCATGCAAGCTGCATATTTCGGTTTTTCATTTTCTTTTAATATACCTGCAAACAAATAACTTATTTCGGCTTTGAAAATATAGCGTTAGAACAGGAGTTCACAAAAAAATGACCGATTGGAAAAATGTGTATCATTTGTGCTCCAGGCAATGTTGAAAACTTTCAAGGGGTTTGAATATTTTTTGCAAGAAGATGCTTGTCTCCAAGGCGACTTACATTGAGAATGCGGTGGGCAGAGGCAGTGGACCTTCACCACGCCTCCCAGAGTGTTTTAAAGTCAACCATGCAATGACTAAAAGCCTTAAATATACAATGACAACAAGCACAGATCCTTTGAGTTTAAATCAACTTTAACCTTTGAAAGCCGATCCGTTGTAAATCTTTAGTGCCGATCCGAGTCGCGACACGAGCCTTCGAGGCTCAGGGACCCACAGTCCTGATAAATCGGGAATAAAGGGTTTCCCTCAGGTCCGCGTTTTACTCCCCCAACACTGAACACGTCAAACCACAAGACGATTTCCTCACAACTGGAGAAAACCAGTACACCCCGCTCCATAGGCCTGGTTTTATTCACGTAATGGTCAACCTGACACGTTTACGGATGGTCGTAGTGGGATAAACACAAAACAATCAGAAATGATGCTTCGGATTTTACACACAAATCCCGTGCGGCGAGATAACCGGTTTACACCCAGGAGCTGCCGACCAGTTCGATGTCCGCAGGCGCACGTGACAAGGACAGTAACTTCCGGCGTGGGATTCTCCAAGTGACCACCCGACTGGCCACTGCCGTAATATTACATAAACCCTCTTTCTCTATGCGGTATTTCGATTTCCAGCCACCATAAAATGCGTGGTCATTTTAATTAATTCTTTAATTATCGTTTTATCTGTTTTTGGGAAAAAAATCCACTATTCCAGGGCAGACCTTTCTAGTTTTTACCTCACAAAACAAAAGCTACATCCCCGCTTATGTGACATGTCTTCAGAAGAAAAGCGTGTTCTTATCACGAATGAATACAAAACCTGCAGACAGACTGAAGAAATTATACACTTTAAAGATGTACTTATGTAAACACTGCTACCTTTGACGTTCAGCGCGTGCTCTGCGTTTGAAGTTGTATGTCTTTGCGCCTTTGCCTGCTTTTAAAACCGCACGCGAAGACAGAGCGATGGAAAGAAAGTAAAGTTTATTTAGCTCATCGTCGCGTCTCCCGTGGGTCTCCCACGAGAGGTCTTCTGCGTGGGTTTGTAACGGTACGTCAGTTGACATAACACACAATGGGCGGGTCGCGCTTACAGACGGCGAGCGTAGCCAATGGAAATCCAGAAATTCGACAGTTCAGCCAATAAGATAACAATTGGAGGAAGGACGCGCGGTACCACAAAAGAAAAGAGGCGGTGTTGGTGCAGCGCCGCGTGATTCGCTTCGTTGCAGAACTGGCGCAGTCGGATCGTGGTGAAATCCGAAGAATCGCCGAAACGTGTTTCAACACACGATTCACATAATCAGCAATGACAATGTAGCCCCTTTCGTGAAGAAAACACAAAATTCCTTCTTCTTCTGCCGCGTGCCGCCATGGTCTTGTAGACATAGGATGGCGTTGGGCGGACAAGGTTTGTGACTTTAGGATCGCCGCTCACAGACAACCATCTGCAGTCTTGGTCGAAAAGCGAGTGGAGTGGAGATGGTGGAGACTTTATTCAGGTAGTTCCGGAGCTAATGAAACCTCACACTGGACCTGTAGGTATTTAATAGCTCAAAAAATCCTCTCAGCAGGAAAGAAAAGCGCAGAGAACTTCTACACTTTCATCATTTCGGCGAACGACCTCATTTTAAATGTTTCAGATATGATTTTACTGTATGTACCTCTATCTGCAAGGAGGAAGAATAATAACGCTCACGATAGGGCACGATTTATAACCTCGCTTTAGAAACACTGTTAAAATTTATATAGGTTACACGCATAATGTTTCCCAGAAGCAACCTGGGTTAGAAAGTGTTTTCAAGCATGAAACAAGCCGATTATATAACTTTAGTATCCTTAAAGTCAGTCATTTCTATCCAAAGTGTGTGTGTGTGTGTGTCTCTCTCTCTCTCTCTCTCTCTCTCTCTCTATATATATATATATATATATATATATATATTATATATATGTATTACACCAATTGCATCAGCACAGTCTTTTTTTAAAGCTGTGCACATTCAGCAAATGAAATGAAGAGAAGAAAGTTAATGCTGTCATAAATATTACACACACATACAGAACAGTTTTAGCTCCATCGGTTGCATATTACCAGAGGACTTGCAGTGTCTGGAATGGCCTGGGAAAGTAGGGCTGGTAGTGATTTGTGTTTAGTGGTTTCTGGCTGGGTTTCGAGATAAAGAGGCATTCTGGGTACTCAAGAGAGTTACTGCTATTGTCCTAGAGCAAAGTGCTTCAGATGTTCTTCTTGAGGCCAATAAAATGTTTGTAAGATGTATTAGCTTGACAACATCTCAACACCCACTTTCATTAGCAGCATTCGACATAATATACAGTTGGTCTCCAGCTTACGATACGCTGGCAGATAGTGATCATGAACAGTAAGTGCTTAGGTTATGAAAGAGTGTAAAAGAAGGAAAGAGAAGGTGTCGTAGATGATTCTGTAGCTTCTACGTCTACCAGGTTTGAGCTGTCAGTGAAGTGGAACCTCTCTGTCATCTTCTCCCTTCTGGTAAAACCTTCTGCTCCGGCCGATGTGTGGGGTATAAGCCACAGGTGAGCACAAATACAAGACAGACAGATAGATAATATTCTTCGTAAAGTTAAAAATTATTTAACTCTCACTTTTGTAATACAAGTGTATAAGTATGACATGGCAATTATTCATTGCGAATTGAACTGAGAGAGAAAGAGACAGTTTGTTGACTTGCAGATGCTTTACTCCAAAGCCAGGTGCAATTTAGAGTAAAAAACAGTGCATTTCACACATACAGATACCCAGACAGCGGCTCTTAACCTGCAGTCACTTGGTATAAAATCACCGTTTCTGTCTACGGCAGTGGCTGGACATAGAATCCGTAAGCCCCTGACTCACTTTGACTAACAGATCTTCTCAGGAAGGAACCACCTCTTGGTCACAATTTAGTTCGAAGTCAGGGGGGACACTGTAATTGGTCGATAAGGCGACTTTGACACTTGTGCGCCACCTGCAGTCCAGACCAGATATGAACCCACTGAACAAAAGGCTTCTGCCAAATACTGTTCCTCAGCCACGCAAGGTTTTGTGCAGGTCGACAGCTTTTGTGGGTTCATGCTCTCAGTGTTTTAGACCCCTAACAAAATCAATAAGATTATCATCATAAAATTCTATATTAGATATACCAATTGAGACGTTTAATTGCATATATATATTCATTATTAAATGCCTGTCTAATATTTAGGTGTCAAGCGCTTTGCGATATTAATTAATCATATCTATATATTTATTAATTCATTAATGTCTGTTGTTCTTGAAGAAAATTCAGGGAAAAGCCTGCAATTTGTATCTATGCCACATAACAGTAATACGGTAACAGTGTAACACAGCTAGCAACAGTTAGATTATATTCATAGCAAGTTGTTTAAATGTTAATTCGGCAGAATCTTTCTTTTTATATAGTATGTGCAAATGCAAATTAAAATTTGCTATATATCAGCAAAATACTGATATATAGCAGTTTATAATCATTTGTTTAATCTATTCCTCGTCTAAGAATATGATTGCTGGGGCAAAGTTAACCGAAAGTGCAATGTCAAGTTGATGCTTTTTACATTTTCTAACAGTGCACTTTGTCCTGTGATGGGCCGACAGCACGTCCAGGGTGTACCCTGCTTCACCCTCCATGCTTCCAGGATACACACCACACCACCACGATCCGGCACTGGACAAGCAAGTTACCAATAAAGTATGGATGGATGGGAGGATGAATGGAAGGAAAATACGGTCTACCTGCTACTATACAAAAACACAAACGTGAGGCTAAAAGCATACACACGTGCCATTTCTTAAAATTGTATCTAATGCCTGAACTTTTCTGTAACAAAGAAATCAGTATCCGTTGTCCAGCAGGTCTTTTTTTCATCTTGATTGCTTCTCATTTGGTGAACGTGGTAAAATGCCATTTTCCTCAAGTATCTGTACAGTAGATGGAATCTGGAAATAGTGGCTTGGCGTAAAACCCAGGGGCTCCTCTGCAGGATATAAACACACAGATTGTTTGTTTGCTGATGTGCATTTGTTATTGCTTGTAATATAACAACATTACTGCATGCCATGCATGACTTTGATGTTCAAGCTAAGTTTAATGCAACACCAGTAGACTAATCTGGCAGGTGCCTGGCCTATTTATGCATGTATTTGTGTAACAGAATGCGAGAGGAGTGTGTGTGTGTGTGTGTGTGTGTGTGTGTGTGTGTGTGTGTGTGTGTGTGTGTGAGTGAGAGACAGAGAGAGAGTGGGGGGGGCATGCTAGGATACAGACGGCTCTAATCTAAGTTGTATTCAACTAGAGAATGTGGACCACCATGACTGATTATATCTGAGGTGACAAAAATGGATGAAATGAGGCGACATTTCAGCATTTGTCCAGCTCAGCTGTGATGTAAATGTACATTTAGGTATCCCGACATCCTAAGAGCTAATTTTTTAGCTGCACTTGAAACTGCCTTGGCATTATAACTAACACAAATTGTCATGTGTTACACAGATGTAACAATTCAAGCAACCTTAATGTGCCCCTCAGCATTTGTCCATTATTGCACTGGGCACTATTGCTAATATTTTTTGTTCCCCCTACTTTGTGACAAGAGGATACACAACTGACGTCAGTTCTCAGTTTGAAACACTTGCATCTATCAATGTGATGTTGAGTACTGTTAAAGTGCGGTATAACACAATATATACATATTGCAGGCAAAACGTTTAAAAAAGGTATGCACTGCTGCTGTGCAACTTAAATTCTGCCTCGTAGACATGCAGTTAATCCACTTTTAATTGGTGCTTTTTGTCAAGGTGGGAGCTGAAACTATATCAATTCCCACATCTTCTTTATTATATTGCTGCTCTCCACACCACTCATTACTGCCTTTTTTTCTCCAGACTTCAAAATATCTGTGATTATAGGCGACTCACGTGTAAAAGGAAGCCAGAAGATACAAAATGAAATTTAAAAGCCAGGTCTCAAAAACCTCTCACTAAAGTCAAGGAATTTAACACACTTTTCACGTTTTATCATCCCAAAAAATATGTGTTACGGTTAAGACGTGCTGGTATTATGAGTGCCAAAAGAATTACCATCCAAATGATGGAAGATAACATAATCTCCAGTGAATTAACCTTATTTATTTTCCCCTTCGAGGGGTGTATTTAATTGTTTGGTTGTTGTTGACTAGCAAGCTTTTCCATGGAGATGTGAGCTGGGAGAAAAATCAATAGTGCATCAATGGTCTTGGGCTGTTGCTAGGATGCAGGGGCTCTGGGGGGATACTTTCGAAGGCTGCAGTGAGACTGAAGGGAATTCAAGTAAGAGGGTTATCCTGCTAATACAAAGGAGTCAATATGAACCTGCCATGATGGAGTCACGACAGAACAGCCTTGCTGACAGCTCCTGGTTTAGACCCCATTTTCAGGGCAATTTTACCCACTTCAAAAGCCTATTGTAACCATCTAGGCTGAAGGCAAGTTTTTGTCGAAATAAAAATCCAGCAAAGTGAGAGGTGTGAGAGACCAGTGTGTTTAAGGACAAAACATTAGCAAGGAATATGTCACAGTAAGGACATTATTACAAAACTTGGTCTAACATAGGCATTTATTTATTCCAGTATCTTTTGACAGTTTTTCTTAGGCATGCTCCTGTGGCCCCATGCAAATTCCTTCAGAATCCATAATGTTTTCATCTGTCAATCTATCTCTCCATCTAAAACATGCTGCAAACAATACAGATCACAAGTGAAAAAAGCAGGAGTGTCAGGGATTATCATACTTTATAATGCAATGAAATGGGAGCAGAGAATGCGTAACATAAAATATGTGAATCATTTTACCTTAACAAAATGATAAAGAAGAAATTCATACATTTTAGTGATCTGTTCTTAGGTGGTTCCTATGTGTTGTCATTTGGTGGTCAGTGCTTCATTTTGACATGACGGGATATATGCCTTCTTCAACAGTGTAATGGAGCGCCTTTTATAATAAATCTAATGGTTTCAATTACTTCAGAATAAAAAAATGCTAATTAAAACCAAACTATCTTAATTGTATCCCTCATTTTAAATTGCGCAACATTGATCTTGACCAGGTTAACTTCTTTTATGTTACGTTCATGTAGGAGCAGTATTGTTCGTGGGGGTCTGTTTTCCATTATCTACAGTTGTGAAACCTAACAATATCTCCACTATGTATTTGGGGTATAGCATCTCTGCACAGGAAAACTTGCAGTTCCCTCTTTGAAGAACTTGTGAATACATGGCAAGCAATTATCATGATTTCATTTAGTGCTTTGCATAATTACCTGACTAACTGAATGCAAATGAGAAAAAAAATAGCTGTCATCACTCTATCCACCACCTTCGTATTATCCTGGCCTTTTCAGAGACAACTATAGATCACATATAATTGTACCCAGTATTTTTTGAATATTCCACGTTTAATTTTTTCTTACAAAATAAAATCTGAGATTGTTCTGCAACACAACAACAGGTGAATGACCAAAGTGCATTTCATCTTCAAGTGAAACGGTCATGTTCTGCCTCTCAACTCCTCTCTCACTGGCTTTCTTCCCAGGACATAGAGGGTTGTTTGTTTTTAGCCTTCTCAGATAATGCAGCCCTTTCCTTGGCTTCTTCCAGTTGTTGCCTACGTGCCAGGATCAATGTCTACCTTTATGCCTTAATATTTTTGGAACGTCATCACCCTGTAGCTGGCACACATCACCTCCTTCGTTTCAGCAGTCTGCTAATCTGCTACTGAAGAGTTTCTAGCACTTGTTTCAAAAGAACACCAAACAATAATCAAACGTGTTAAAAGTAGTTATGAGGGGTGCAAAGCAGAAAGTTTGTCAGTTCCCAGATTTGGCCTTTCTGTGATGGAATGAGCTCCCACCTACCTCAGAACTTCTGACCCCTTTCAGCTTTCAATAAAGGTCTCAAGTCTATCTCTGTCAAACTCATTTCCCTACCAGTTCCTTGACAGCTTTATATTTGCATCTCTCCACCTGTCATTCACTATGCGTTTGCTATCTGATTCTCACAATATCTGCCAGACAAGCCTTGACTATCGTGTGGCTGTATCTTAAGACTTTTGTTACTCAGTTCACTTTTATACACCATGCAGCTGTAAGTTTGGAAAAAGCAGCAGTTAAATGTAAATGTGCTTGAGTATTTCCATTTCAAAAGCACCTTAAGGGGCGTTGATACCACAACTGGAATAAATTCTGAATTCTGATTGGTTAAGAGACTGTGCTTTAATTCCCTATAATCCAGTAGTCTACGCACACTATTTGCCCTAAAAGTAGCAATTCTGTTCTCATTAGCCATAGATATCCCTGGGGCTAAGATGTTGCAGGCGGTATCAAAGAGATTAGAGCTGTCACCTTGTAAGCTGAAGGCCCTTGGTTTGAATTTCCCTTCCTGATGTACCATTGACCAAGACCCTCACCCTGAATTGATACAGTTAGAATTCCCTGCTGTATACAGTACTGTGCAAAAGTGTTAGGCATGCAGCTTCAATGTCTGTTGAGAAGTACAGGTAGATTCTTATCTACCATCAGGGAGGTTTCTGGTTGGTCCCAAATTCATTGTGCAGCCTGAGAATGACCTCAAACACCCAATCTCAGTCAAACACAACTATCTCCAGCAAAAAGAAGGAATCCTGGAACAGATGCTATGGTCCCCACAGGGCCCTGATCTCAACACGATCAAGTCAGTCTGGGAGGACATGCAGAGACAGTCAAAGTCTGCAGAAGAACTGTGGCCGGTTCCTCAAAATGTTTGGAAGACCCTACCAACCTCTACCTTAAACTGCATGCAAGTTTGCATAAGAGAATTGATGGTGTTTTAAAGGCAAAGGGTGGTCCCACCAAATATTGATCTGACTGAGGTTTTTTTTTGTCTGCTGCACTTTTTAGAAGGTTTATTGAGTAATAAGTATTCATGGCATTATTTTTGGAACCATCTTCACTTTATAGCATTTTTCCCACAGGTACCTAAGACTTTTGCACAGTACTGTAAATGAGTAAAATCACAGTGAAATTGATTACCAAACATTCAAAGTTAGCTTGGACAAATGTGTCGACTGATTATGTAGAAATGTGAAAAAGTTAGTATCACCACCAGAAAATAGGGTGGCAACTGCAAACCCCAGCCATCATCAACGTTTATTATTAAAATTATGCCATTGCAGAAATAGCACTTTAGGTCATTTGGCACGACATTGACTTGTCCCAGACAAATGAACCTGTTTTTGTAACTGATTAGTTTGAGTGAAGTCACAATGTACAATAGCTTCCGCTACTCAAGTGCACTGCTAGACGTGAAAGTAGCTGAAAGTTAATTTGCAGATGTTCTGTCGTAGAAGAGACTGCGAGTCGTGGTACAAGAGTGAACACAGTCCTTGCTGTTTGTAAGACTTGCTGGAGATGTTGGTCCAGTTAGAGGAAGAGGAGGTGGTCCTCACGTCAAAAGAGAAACGTTTTCATGTACTCTTCCTAACTGTAATCTACTTCTGCTGCCTTTGTGTTCTAATAAACGCTGTGATAGAACAACATGTCTTCATTTACCCCAGTGGTACCTACACCTTATAACACCTTATATTGATAATATCTTACAATCAAAAAAAGCACGAACTCTGAAATTTATGGAGCAAAACAGCACAAAGGCAGCACTAAGGACACATGAGGGTTTTTTTTTGTGCCGTACAAATGGAGGGCCACCTTCGCAAAGCTTTCTCATAAGCACTGCATTATTTACCCATCATTTACCCAACTGGCGTCTGCAGTAACAAGTGCCACAGTACATTTAAGAACGTTATCTGCGTAAAAAAGAGTTATTGTTGATCAAGTCCAAAATGTAACAAATGGGAGCAGGTACCCTGTAGTGAGAACCTTAACCTTTCAATCTGAACGTCTTTGGGTTTAAATTCTAAATTCTTTCCTATGGTAGTGTTCTTGAGCAAGGTACTTGCCCTAAATTTTTCCAGTAAAAATCACCTAGCTGTATAAATGGGCAAATTGTTGTAAAGTAACTTAGTATGCAAACCCAACATTGTATGTCAGTTGGAAAAAAGATATGTGCATCTCTCTATATCTATATAGCTCAGTCTCTCTTTATGTTTATTCTTCATGCATCGCTGTGTTTTTCAAGACTTGAAATTTGGCACAGTGGAGCTTCTCACTGTAAGTAAGATTTTTGCATAGTCAGGTTCATTAAACTGTGAAATAGGCTACTTATTCTTTTGAGACATTCAAATTTGGTCTCTGACAAGGTTTGTAGAACCCAGAGTAGTGATGTCTCTCACACACACAGACACAAATGTACTAAATTAAACAAGTATATAAGTAAAAAAGGTTAGTCACTACCGCTAGCTTGTGCCCTGCTGTCAGTGCCATTGAGTTTGACCACAGGAGCCAACAGCTGTTGTATGTGAGCAAATGAAAATGAAAAACATTAAAAGAAATTATACATAACACACTCGTGGCACATTAGTGATGTAAAGGTAACAAAATGTGCCGATATATATTTTGTGATCCCCTTTCACCTGACAACTACCAGTGCGGCCCACACTGTGGCCTTCACCTGTCCGACAGCTCTGATACTTACATACTGAATGCAACCACTTTATTGATAAAACAGTTTGATGACTGTATAATGTGTTATTAGTTTTTCATCCTTTCATTGCTACACCTTTTGACCAGTCATATTAACTCTGCTAATATAAAACAAATGACAAATGCAAGCAATGTACCCCATGTTCTTTTTTTAATAGCATCTTTTTATTTTCTGACTCAGTGCTGTAATATGATCTTGTACAATGGTACATGATTCTAATGGCACGATTTATAAATGTTTACTAACTGCTGTTGTTCAGAAATCGATGTAACACGCCGTCTCCTTGGCAAGTCCTGCACAATAACGCTGAAATTAGATAATCATTTTTGCCAGAAAATCTGCATCAGATAAATTTTTTTTTCTAAGATGTCTACGAAATGCTTTATATACAGCACGATGCATTATATATATATATATATATATATATATATATATATATTCAATAACCTGACAATTGTTCTCTTTCACACACAGGACGTCCGTCAGTCTTGAAGCGGCAGCTCTCCGCGTGAAGGAAGGATTTTGTCCAATCAGAAACTGCCGTTTCATGACCCAGCCTTCCCATTCGCTGAAGGCAGAGCGGCGTTTGGAACAAAGAGACGCTCGTGCGGCTAATGCTCGGCTTTCGGCGCGCACTTCGCGCGAGACCGGCACAGTGCTGTGATAAAACGCGCACTTTGCGGAAGCAAAATAATTGACGATGTTAATTTAAATGGCAACGATTAAAATAGTGGTGACTGGTGCTGTTTGAATGAAATTTCTACAAAGGAAATTGAGAATTCGGGAAGAAGGAAATGGGGAGGGGGGGCATATGTTAAGTGATTATTCTTTGGAATAAAATAATTAACCGGTTGACTCCTGGTGTATTTTATGGCAGCTACTTTAGGAGACATGGCTCATTCGTCTGGAGAAGGAACTTTAGCGAATAATACACGCTACACAGGGTAGAACATGCGCATTAAAAATGAGAGAGAGCTTTTTCACAGGTGAGAGATTATTTTATTGTCAGTCTAGTGACGTAGAGTACGTGTCAGTTTTGGTTCTGATGACTGCAGTCATCACTTGCTCTCCTCGGCAGCGATGCTTAAGGCTACAATCACACTAAAACCAACAACACATCCGTCCAGCTGTATTTCCCACATCAGGTCGCGGCCCACGGCGCTCATTCTCACAGTAGAAATTGTGATCCGATTGATTTGGCTTTAACTTTATCGACTGCATTGATTTGTTAAGCGATAACCTGAACGGCAAGGAGAATAAAAACGCGTCTGAGGCGGTGCCAATCCGGACAGACATCACAATCCATCCCATATTTTTCATCGCTGTTTTTTTTTCCTCTCGAAAATTTACCCCAAGGGTTTGCAAAAAAAAAAAAAAAAAAAAAAAAAAAATCAGTCATGTTACAGGCGGCCGCCTGTGGGTTTTGTCACGCTGCTGTAGACTGTCGCGAGCGACGCGCGTGAACTTTGCGAACTCGATACCGTGGGCTCATCCGCTCCGCTTTTTTCTCACGCGAACGCCGTCGGTGCCGTGGGCTCACAATGTGCGCTCCCCCCGCCAGGTCTCCACGGAAGGCGAGGAAATCGCGGAGATCTCCATATATTTGTCGGGAGTAGAGAGAGAGAAATACACTGAATAATTAATTCTGTCGGTGGCATTTAAACGCACATCGATCTAGATTTGTGGTAGCAAAAATGAACACCATGGGGTTCGAATAATTAATTGTCTTTCACTCTTAATGAAGGGGAAACGTATTTGACGGAGAATGAGGTAAGAGTGCGCTGTTTTCATGAAGACATCAGTCCGTTCTATATCCTACGTGACAATCCACAGGAGATGCTACTAGGGCTACAATATACATAACTGTTTTTTTGTGTTTAAATATATGTCAGATCTCACTTTTTTCGGATTTTGCAAAAAAAAAAAAAACTGTAATATACCATTGTTATTGCCCCCCACGCTGAATATGAATTTAAATACCCAATCATACTTTGCACTGGCAGCAAAAACAAGGGATGTCAGTAACAATTTCCTTTTATTTGTTCCCTTTTATTTCGGAAACCCAAACGCCAGACAACCTGAAGGAGGTCAGGGCTCCAAGTTCACGCAAGACATGCAACCTAAAAAGCGGACCAACTTTCCCTCTTTGCCTGCGATTAACACAGGGGCGTAATGAACCTGCTGGTCATTTTAAGGATTCCTGCAAGGAGAAGGGCCCGTTAGATTGGCAAAAAAAAGGAAAAACGAGTGCCCTCCTATTCTGAAGACGGCGGGCATATCACCGCTTTTCCGAGAGAAATCCTCCTCTCCAGGATGTCAGTCATCCCCGTGGGTGAGAGGAGCGCGGATCCGAGCGGCGTCGAGACCTACGACAGCGGCGATGACTGGGAGATCGGGGTGGGCGATCTGATCATCGACCTGGACGCCGATTTGGAGAAGGACCGACAGAAGCTGGAGATGAACCGCCTCGGGAGCGCCAAAGGCGGCACTAGGGAGTACGAAGGGATGGGGTCCACGTGTGCCAACGCCACCTCAGCCGCATCCGACGGCCTCGCGTTCGCGTCCGCGCACACCCCCGTCCCTCAGGGGAGCGGCGCCCGGGAGGGCGGCAGAGGGAAAGTGAAGCGGAGCAAAACTCCCAAGGACGCCGGCAAGTCCGCGTCGCCGTGCGCGCCTTACGGCGTCCCCGAGACATGCGCGGGTGCGAGTCAGGACGCTCAAGGACGCTCTGCGGAGGCGCTCGCGACCATGAACCCGGCGTCGGGCCAGGCGGTCGTCGTCGTCGGCGGCGGCGCGCGCGCGGGCGGCGAGCAGTGCGCCAGAGGCAAGGACGAGAAGAGCGGCAGGAGTCAGAGCAGGAGCGCGAAGAGGGAGCGCGACGGCGGCAGGGCCAAGCGGGACAGGCAGGATGGCGCGCATACGAGCTGGCAGCCTGGCAGCGCGTACGCAGCGGGCAGCAAAGGCAGTCCGTGTGGCAGTGGAGACGGCGGCAGCGCGGGAGACATGGCGAAGAGCGGCGTGGACTGTGGAGTAATGGACAGCGCTGGTGTGGGCAAGAGGAGCGATGACGACACGGCCGCTGCACCTGCCAAGAGGCCCAAAGCGGACAAGGTGAGATGCTTTGGGATGCTTTATTATTGTTGTTGTTGTTGTTGTTGTTATTTTTACATCAGACTTGTGGAAGCGCGGGGAGGGGGGGGGTCATTTTGGAAAACGACCCCCAGACCCACCCGGAGCGCGATGAAATCCCCCACGCGTGTGCAGCTCTTAGACGCAAATTATGTTTGCGCTTCTCAGCAGGAACCGTCGTGGGTGCGTGGAGGAGCGGGGCTCTTCTCCCGCAGGCTGGAGAGTAGATGGCGGTCACGGTTATTAACAACTTCATGTGGCGACACAAAATGGCCATTAACTGGAGTTCTTTCTGTCTGAGTCTCTGGAGTGCGAAGGCTGCTGGGGTAATGCGGTGTGGGCATCATTTGTCTCGTTCTGATGTACATACATTGTGTACGACGGAAATTATCATTATTATTAGTATGACCAAAGGGTGCTTTGAGGTGCCGCTGGAGGGAAATTCTCACATCGTCTTGACTGTTGTGATGCTTATCGAACGGAGGCTCCTCAGTCACTCTTAAACCCGCCTGTTTTGTTGCAAAGGCGGTTATTTTTGCATTACAGGTTTTCGGTGCTTATTATTCCAGTTAACGATCATTATTTCTCTTTTACGACATACATATTTAACATTTTTTGCAAGACTGCCTTGTATATTATTTCTTAAATCATTATTTCAAACACAAACTGAAGTCGGACTGTGGTGCTCAAATGGAAACATCCGTCTGGAATGTTTACAGCCTCGGACCGGTTCCGAATGTCAACATGATCAGAGCAGTTTTCTTTGCAAACATTAGCACAGCTGGTGCTGAGGTTGACAAACAAGTCTTAAGTGTCATAAAAATTAACCAAACACGTAAAACGAACACACACTCACGAGACCAGCACGCGTTGTATGTATAACTACAAACGTTCTTCTGTTCAACATATATGTGTGTGTGTGTGTGTGTGTATGTGTGTGTATATATATATATATATATATATATATATATATATATATAGACAATATATAGACATACATACATATATATGTGTGTATATATTTTTAGGTTGGAGGAGAGGGGCTCAGGCCAGGTTTTTAACCACTATATTCAGAATGGCCTCTTTAGGACAAGCTGACGAAATGAGCACAGTTATTGTATTGCTAGCTGAATGTGGAGGAGAAATTCCTGAACAGACAGGTAAATAACATGGACTCCCCATTTATTCATTCATCCTCACTGCAGGAAGTGGCTGGGAGCCCACAGTAAACAAAGACATAAAAAAATGTAAGAACCACTTGCCCGTCAAATCTCCAGCAATCCTGGAGTAACGGCTCTTTTGTTTATCAGCAGTCGCCATCGCTGTGTGCCACATCTGATTTGATTTAACAATTTTTTTTTTATTACATTAAGCCGTGCCATCCCTTTTTTATTTTTGTTTGTAAACGTGCTGTTAACAATTGACCCGACATGAAATACGAAAACATTTCTGAGGTTTTCCAGGGTTTGTTTGGTTCTCCCAAATGTTGACTCATTATTTTTTTTCTCGGAAAGCGACATTTCATTAACACTTACCTCGGGGCTTCTGACTTAACGATAGAAAAAAAAAAATCATTATGCCAATGGCTGCAAACAGAAGAGGGTTATTTTCACGCTGCTTGTGATCAAAGTGGTTTTTTGTTTTATTCCACAAATTCTGTTATTCAGCCTATTATCTACATTTCCATCATCTCTGCCTGATACTGAACTGGCTTTGAACAGTTGCTGCCTTTCATGAACAGCAATAGGGGTTTTGTGATACATTGAGGTACATGCATTCATATGATAATACCGGTAGGTGAAAATGTGTTGAGGATGACAGAACTGGTGAAAAACATTGATTTTTACAAGCTCAGTTCACTAGTTGACTTGAGGTTAGACTATGTCCATATTACTAATGATAAAATATATCATATTAAAGATAAATACATATTACTAATTATGATAAAATAAGCACAATAGAATGGTTAAGGTAGACATATAAAATACAGAACTTATTAACTTTATGCTATCCAGTTGATGACATATTCATTTTCAGTGCTATGCTGACCTAAATGTTTCTACTTCCAAAATGCTGTTCTACCCCAGAGCACTGCGTTTAACTAGAGAGTCATTTTTAACAGTGTAAAAACTGAAAGTGTGGCAATTTTACGAATCAGTACAATATTACATATCATAACGTATCTTATTTTCATTTGTACACCTGGGTATAAATGACAGAAATTTAGTTTTAAGCACCTTTTGTAGTAGAGCAGCAGTTTCTCCTGTTGGATTTGTCCCTGAAACCATTTCTTTAATCACTACACCATCTGCTGCAGTTATCACATGAATACAAAGTAGGTTCTCACATGGACAATGAACTGCTCATGGATTACTTGTAATCAATCTCATGTTTTAATTAAAAAAATATATTTTTTACATAATGTCGTGTGTGTGTGTGTGTGTGTGTGTGTGTGTGAGTGACAGTGTGACCCATGTTTAAGAATTGGATAGCACTGATGGTAGAATCACTCGGGAAGAGGCTATTTAATCTCTCAGAAGTTTCAGTTTTTTGTTTTAATGTCTTTATAGAATTTTATCGTCATTTTGAGTTAAGTCCTTGCCTGATGTTCTAGCAATAAAAAGACTGTCAAGAAAAGGATGCCTGTTCTAAGAGACCTGCAAGTTTACTAGCAGGGTAGTAAAGCATTGCTGTGCTCATGTTGTATTAAAAGTTAGGCAGAATAAACTGTGTCATATAAAATGATTGCAGTGTAAAGCACTATTCCCTTCTGGGCTGTGGAGCTAAGCTACCAGGATTTATCACCCATCCCTCCACCATGCTTGTATATTCTGCCCATTTAGACACACAACATGCGTCCTGAAGTCGAGACGCCTACCTATACTGTGGTATTATAAGAGGGAAATAGTTTGCACCATAATACGACATATTAGCTATAATTTGATAGCTGGACGGTCCATTGCTTCCCTGTTGTGTCCAGCTCTGCAGGGTCCTTGTCTGCTAAGAGGATGTCAAGCACTTGCTTATATATAGTTGCACTCTCACCTTGAAGGTCTAGTCATGAGTCACCTTGAGCGGGTTACTTAATTTTAATAGCTTAAGTATAGATTCAGCAATATAAATGAGCCAAATTGTACACATTTTAAATCACTCGTAGTGAAAGGTTTAAATCCCCCAGAGAGAATTCTCTGCTAATAAGTCACACTCTTATTGCCATCATTATTATTATCTCCTGGGGCTCCAGTTTCTCTGTTTAGATGTAGAGCAGTGGATTTTTAACCTGGGTTCTATTAAGTGCAGACTTGCGTCCAAAATAACACTATATATATAGTGTTATTTTACACTTAGGGTATATACTTAGGGTTAAAAGTAAACTATAAATATAACCATTTATGACATAATTCTGCCTGAAGGTAATCAAATTTCAGCGCAATAAATTATCTAGTATTTTCTCCGAGTTTGTTTATGGGCATTTTTCAAAAAGGGGTCCTTGACTTTCTTCGGATTCTTGAAAGGGTTTGTGGTCTAGAAAAAGTTAAGAATCTCTGACCGGGAGGAAACCCTTCATTTGCAGGTAAAATTTAATTTGACTTTGTTTGAAAATACTCACGGAAGTAAGTTTTCCTGGATTAGACACATCTTTTAACACCTGTCTTGTATGTCTTCTGCTTATCCTTTTCTAACCCACTTGTTCTACCATTTATTGCAGGAATTTCATTTTAAAATGTCACTTAGCTATCCCACTGTGATTTTCAGAGAATCTATTGCGTTTATCTGTCTGTCCTTACTCCAGCTGAAAAAGGAGATGTGACAGGGTTTGTTGCTGCCACTGTGAAGACAGCCCACGTTTGAAGCCGAGTAAATAAATGAAGGTTTGGATTAAAACAAACGCTATGCTCCTATGCTCCAGGGTCAGGTTGTGGACTACTGTGAGATACCACTATAAAATGATGTGAAGGTGCTCCTTATTTCTGGTGGGGTTCAAAATGTGGTGATATGATTTGATCTGGCCCTCTGGACATAGAATTATGTGTGACAGAAACGTGATGATGCAGCAAACCTGCAAAAGAACGAGTGTGTGGCCTTTCAGATACTGAAAGCAATTGAACTGGCTCAGCTTAGCAGCCCTTGTGTGGTCTGGAGACCAGCCCTTCTCAGATCTTTGTTTAAAACTTCAGTACATTAAAGGCTATAAATGCCTGTATGGAAACCTTTTCTTTGCGGCGTATTTGAAATATTTTATATGCCTTTTAGTGTTTGAGCCCCAGAAAGTGCTTTCAGAGAGTAATTGTGGTTAGTTAATGCTGTGTTTTGTCCTTGTTCAGAGTTTAATGTTCTGATAATGTCTTTGTGTTGGACATATTTTACATTTAACTGTGCTGCTGTTCTTCATATCCAGTTGATCCACAAATGCTTGTTGCAGAATGGGGCAGAGTCTGGCTTGGATCTTCTCCAAGGTCTTTTCTTTATTTGTTTCCTTATGTTGTAAGATGCTTTTGCGTTACTTTGCTAGCACTGCAGTTCTGCTGTCATTTATTTACTTAAAATGGGGCAGCAGGTAACATAATGGTTAGAGCTCTATTCGAAGGACCCAGGTTTGAATCCCACCTCCTCCTGTACTACCCTTAAGAGGTACTCACTCTGAATTACTCCAGTAGAAATATCTGTAAGTAGCTTATCATTGTTAAGTTGCTTGGGAGAAAGGCATCAGCTAAGAAAACGTGGTTTCTCTGGGGTTTTCGCTTTTAGCAGGTGGTTTTTGATCCTGCTTGATTGTATTGTCTGACACACAGAAGTCAAAAGACCCGACCAACTTAAGGCTGCATTGCCATCTTCTGAGAACAGACATTTGAGTAATTCCCCACTCCAGTTGCTAAGACAGGGAATGGTTTGATAGTTGTACACAGAATTCTAAGGCCATTTTATTTTCCTTTGGCCAACAACACTAAGTGAAAATAAAATCTTTAGAGAACAGTTGAATGTTTTTAGAGAAGGTGAGTGTGTGTGTGTGTGTGTGTGTGTGTGTGCGTGCGCGCGCATCACATCTATATTCTTCTATAGATTTTGCCCAAGCTCTTCTTTTTGTCTGTGTCCTGTTGGTTGCTGATGAGCCCCATCCTGAAATGTGGGATATGGAGATGTGGAATATGTGACCATGTGTGGCACAGAACTCCTTAAATACAGGGAACTCTAGAATCTGTGGCATTTGAAAATGACCAAAAATCAATAGATAAAATGAACAACACACGCAATGTGTGATATATTGGGCTTAAACTAATGGAGACGGCGTATAATTTTATTTACACAATTTTTTTTCAGTTTTTTTGAATAGTGCAATTTTTTAAACACAACATAGGTTTCAAAATTATTGCCATGGATTAATATTTGGTGAATTCGTCCCTCAAGCAAATAGCAGCACCAAGCCTCTTTCTGTAATATCTGATAAGGTTGGAGAACACTTGTGGATTGATCTGGGACCACTCCTCCGAGCAGTGTTTCAACCTCCTTTATCTTCTTAGGTCTGTGTTTGACTGCTCTCTTCAATTAAAACCACAGGTTTTCAATATGGTTCATATACATAGACTGAGATAACTATTGCAAAACATTGATTTTGTGCTCCTGCAAACTTTTCTGTGTTGATTTGGATGTATGTTTTGGGTCATTATCTTGTTAGAAGTTCCATCTGTGGCCAAGTGTCATCCTCCAGGCAGATGTAACCAGGTTTTGGCCTAAAATATCCTGATACTTAGTGGAATTCATTATGACATCAGTGTTAACAAGAACCCCTGGACCAGCAGCAGCAAAATAGCCTCAAACATCAATGACCCACCATCATATTTCACTGTGGCTAAGAGGTGCTTTTCCTTACATGCAGTCCTCTTTTATCGCAAAATACACCAATGGCCAAAAATTTTGGTCTCACCTGGTTGTGACACAGGATCCCAGTTGTAGTTCCGATGACACTTGGCAAAGTTCACTGTCTACAATTTGTGGTATGAATCAGTGTGGTCAGTAAAAACAGCTTCTGTGTAACCCTTCCAAACAGCTTGTTAACACGAAGGTGGCATCTTAACAGTAGACTTTGAAACTTAATAACCCCAAGATTCTCCTCAACTGTAGTTCTGAAGCTGTGATCATTGGCTTCCTCTTTGCCTCCCTCAGCATCTTCCTCGCTGTGCACATGGGTCCTCTTCTTGGCAAATGTGCAACTGTAACAGACTTCAGAGACATTTGTCAGTATTGCCCTGACTGTGCTTACTGGTATTTTCAACTGTTTATGTATTTTTTATATCGGTTACCTGATCTGTGTAGGTCAACAACCATCTGTCTCTTTTCAGCTGAAGGATCTCTGCTTTTGCCCCTGGTGATGGATGAAAAGGGGATTTTACATGCACTCAACCTCATATCTGTACCCCAGAGAAACAGGACCTGGTGAAATGCAGTACTGAGACCAATTAAAAAGCACAGAATGTCATGACAGACACAACTTTGTTTAGTTTTAGTTCACATATTCTTTGGGGGTGCCAATAATTTTGAAACATATGTTTTGCAGAAAAAAGTATAAAATGTTTTGTGTTTAAAAAATCATTCAGATGAAAGTATATGGTTCCTTCATATGTCTGAGCCCAAGACATTGAGATATTGTTTGTTTTGCATTTTAATTTTTGCTCATTTTCATGAAGGTTGGCAATAATTCTGAAGCTGACTGTAAGTAACAGTGAGACAGTTTACTGAAGCCCCTGGAGCTGAAGCTACTTTTATCTAAGGGGCAGAACAAAAAGAAATGCATGACATAACACATGAGAAAATGCAAAAAAATATGTTAATCCCTTTCCTAACGTATGGGTGATTCAGTGAGCGCTATTCGGTCCCACTCAGTGTGACTGCATTGAAAAGTTGTCATCAGTAATCTGTTTTACCCCTGTTTATGCAATAACATTAATGAACACATTACCATAACACAATAATATTGACAAAAAATGTGTTCAGGATGAACTAATTCAGTCTTTTAGATAATAGAAATTACAGACTATCCCCAGATAGTTTGTTAATTTAAAAAGAGCCAGCAACAAACATGTTTAGATGAATTTCATTACACTGTAACGATTAAAATTCTTAAATATATATTAGCAGGGAATACACATGATATTTGTTCCTGCTCCAGCCACGTATTTATGGGGATGTAGAGCAGAGCACTGGGTTACGAGGTAGAATTTGAATTTGAAATTTGCTTGTAATTTCTTCTCATTGTGCTTTTTATTTGACGTTTATGTGTAACTGTAATTTTTTTTTCTCTCCCACAGGCAGATTCTATGTTTGTAGTGCCTGTGTCCCTGCCCCCAGCTGCTCCAGCTCCATCCCCGTACGTCCACTTGTACCCGCCCATTTCCTCACCATCAGAGCAGCTTCTGGTTCGGACGCGGTCCATAGGAACCAACACTCGCGAAGCGGCGAACGGCACCGACCCGGCCCTGTTAGGCCCCTGTGAGCCTGGGACCACTGTCAACCTTGAGGGCATCGTGTGGCACGAGACAGAGGAAGGTGAGTTTGGACTCTCTTCCCGTAGTCATGGAAAACACTGGTTTGACTTGAATATTTTAGTACTTATGGTATTAGTCAATTAAAACTGACATAAAATAATGTAGTGCCTTATGGAATAGAAGTAATGAATTATGGATTTATCCCTTCTCTCTAGAGAAACTTGGGTAGTAGTGGAAAAAATATTGGATGTTTACATGTACGGGAAGCTTGTCTGCGTATGGATTGCGAAGTATTTAGAAAACTGCTGTTACATCATTTTACTCATTTTTAGACTAATGAAATCAGCCTGCATATTTGATTTCAAATCAAACAGCATACTGTACATTTCAAAATGTGTGCTGTTGGAGCCCAAAACAGTTCTCAGATTTTATACGCGAAAAGGTGTCGATCAAATGGTATTTCATAGCAAAGCTTTTAACCACACTGAATTTGAGCTGGTGCGCGTGTGAACAGGCACGATTCGTCACAGGAGCAGCTTAGTCTGGTGTCACACGGGTTGACCCTAGGGCGACGCGCCGGTGAAAATATGGATAAAAGATCTCAAAAACAGCCATAGCTACTCCCAGCAACACACAAAAAAGCAGCTCATCTTTGTGGCAACTCAAACACTGCAGGCTCTCAGTCTAATACAACAGCCAGAAAGTGGTCAGATTCCAGTTTGTATGCACAAGTGGGTTTTGTGTGAAATGGTTTTACAGTAGCTGAAAGGTCAGTAATGTCAGAGTGGGCACAGTGCAAACAAAAGAGCTATTGTTTGAATAAACCCTTGATGCTGAATTGTGTTCCTAACAGTTCGGGAGCATTCGTCTCAGTTTTCCCCGTGTTGCTGCGTGACAATTACGATAAATGAAATGGACGTGTGCGGCGTCGTAGAGCTCGGATCTGGAGCACATCTGGATGTGGCTATTGTCTCGGCTCCGAGCAGGCAGCCTGCTAGCTGCAGCGAACCAATCGGCATGTTAATCAGCAGAGCGGATGCCCTTGGTTAATTCCGGCTGCAGGCTGAGCTCTGGAGAGGGGGCGGGCTGGCGGGTCCCTGGGACGGCGTCCCTCCTCCTGCGAACACGAGGAGAGCTTGCGTGCTGGAAGACGGTGAATCGGAGTGACGCGTGTCTCCGCACTGCTCGGTGGGCACGAGCGGGCTTGGCGCAGCGCAGGGGAGGGGCACTGCCAGGAAGGCGGGACACGGGGGGCTGTGAATTGTGCCCGTTTGGTCACACTTGTGCCGGACTGCCACGGGCAGGTTAACTGTTCCCCGGAAAGTGTCTGCTTTTCTCGTCGTGCTGTCTGATCACCTTTCTTCGTTGACGTTTCTCACTGAAGTAGCAGTGGAGGAACAAAAAAAAAACTGCAGTGCAAATGGTGTGATCCTTTTATGCAAAGCAGATAAAAGATCTGGAGAAGAAAAAAACTGCACCGGTGTATGCATGGGAGAGGGAGTATCAGCACTTTTTGTTTTGCTCTCTTGTGTTACGGTGGAGCTGCAGTTCAGTTAAGAAATGCCACAGTTTCTCTTTAATTCCACGTTGCGCCGCCAGCCCTATGTGGCTCGGAGGACGTCAGCCAATCAGATGTGCCCCGAGTGTGAGTGACTGTCACCTCTGAGTTGGTCACAGGCTCTAAGCGCCTGTGTGTTGCCCGGCGTTGTTGCGTTCTTGCTGGGCTGGGGTGCTCTTGGCCCGCCATGATACGAGATGTGAATTCCCATTTAAAAAGGAGGAAGTGATTACTGCGAGACTTCCAAGCTGCATCCACCGCAGTGCCCATTGTGGTTCTCGCATCCCTGTCCGTGCGCTGAAAGCTAAAACTGCACCTGTGCCGGGCACTTGTTTAAGACGTGCCTATTGCAACAGATGCAGACAAGTTAATACAGGTGTCACAAATGCCACATTTTAATCTCATTTAAACGCAGCGTATTATATGATTCCGTGTATTAAAACGTAAGCGATATTTTTCTATTTATTAAAAGACAGTGTGCATTCTGTTCCTCTTGGGATGAATTTTTTTGTGCTATAATTCCTAAATAAGACTTGGTTTTGCTGTAGTATATAGTTTGTTGATTGTACTTGAGCAATTGATATTGACGTTGTTTGATGGGTTTTTTTTTCAGCTGTCTAAATAAAATATCTGCAGTGGGAACTGACACATTTGTAGATTTGTGGATTTTCAACCATTTCCCACTGCAAGCTTTGAACTTCTGACAGTGCTCACATTTATATGCCTACAAGTATACCCCGAGGAACCTCCTCTCTGTTTTTTTTTTTTTTTCCCTTTTCAAATACATCTTGTGAAGCAGCCATTTTAAAAATACGGCCAATTTGTCCCTTAAGCACTGTGAGCACAACTCAAAATAGTCTTGCCAGTGGAAACATTATGAAAGTCTGCATTAAGAGGCCGCAGGTGGAACATTAGTTAAGGATACAGCCTCTTACACTTTCAGTACTGTATTTTAATATTATGGGAGGTGCCCTGCTGTAGGATCAGCAAGCAAAATACTTAACCAGAATCGATGTAGCACAATATGTATAGATAGATGCCTTGGGTTTGACATCAAACTGTATCCTGTGTGTTCAGGTGATTCAGGTGATCGCTGGCTTCCATTCGGTTGGGCCAAGTTAATGTTGCCCTGCTGAGTTATGACATAGCTGTCAGTCAAGTGGCAGGAATCTGGTTCTATAGCTTTGGCCTGTGTGCCCATGGTCCTCTCTGCACTGGCTTCAGCTGTTCCAGGCTCAGGGCTCACAGACAAACCTTTTTTTATCCTTGTCTGTTTGTATCAAAAACAGATTCAAATGAAACTCAAGTAGAGGACCGGCGGTCTACAAAGTAGCCTGAGTGAGATATTCTGCCAATTCATTGTGTGACATGTAGATGTTTAGATGTGTATAACTTTTTTGGATGTTCTCCACATTTTAGAAGAAACAGTTGGGCATCATCATAATGTGGAACACTGGGCCTCTAGAAGTATCAGTCATTCAGTGAAGTAGTGTTGCCTTGTAACCGTATCACTCTGTTTCTAAAAATAATGTCATTTTTTAATCATTACAAGTAGGGACTGAGCATTTCGGTGGAATGTAATGTAGATTCATTACTTGGATAGATTTTCTAATCGCTGTAATAATATTTGCATTGAGATTTATTAGAAACACATTTTGTTGTCAGTAATATGATATATAATCTAATATATTTTAGGAATGGATCCACGAAGCAGCACAATTCTATACCTTAAACATGAATTTTGACTCCGAAAGCCACGCGCCATTGTTGGAATTGAATAAATATTTAGTGCGAATTCGTTATATTCGACAACTTCTTTCTTAAAATGTTTGGGTACAATATGTTTTTCCTCATTGCTACATGAGCTTTATTTTGCTTATTATTGTCAAAAATGACAGATGCTTTACAAACATTGCAGTTAAGGGCAAATTCTAAAAATATCAGAGGACAATAGAATAAAAATGCAGATAAGTGTTTTAATTTACCTGTTATGCGAACAGTAATTAACAGATGCATCACTTGTTAGGTCACCTGCACTGTGTGTTGTGCAGTTGGTGATGACTGGGAAAATGTTTTAGTGATTTGCAGCATTGTAGACAGCCGAGCTTGAGGGCATAACTGGCTATCTCTTAAAAAGGAGATCAGTTAATTTTCTGGTCTTCCGTCCCTCTCTTCTCATTGTTCTTCTTACCATTGTGCACGAAGGCCCAGTGGCAGCCTATGCAAATGAGACGGGAAGTGACAGTTTGTCTGCAGAGACCCACTAGAAGTGCTGGTCCTTCTTTGAGCATCGCCCACCAGGGCAAAGCGCAAGCTGGCTGCCTGCCAACGAAGGCAATTATTAGGGAAGGACAGCAAGCGAGGGGGATGCTGGCAACTGTTTCACAACCGAGTGCGGCAGAAAGCCCCCCCCCCCGCGCGCGCCCGGCTGCTTCATCTTGATTACACACCAGGAGAAGACATAGCGAAGCGAGGTCAGGAAGAGCACCTGAAAGAATACAAAAGAAACTGTAGCCCTGGTTTCAAAATCACAACCATCAAAGCCCCCATCAAAACGAACCATGGCAACATCTAAATGATCAATCCTGTCAAATCGTGTATGATTTTTTAATGTCATACTGTCACACAAAAGAATATTGTATCATTTGGAATGTGAGTAAAGCTTGAAACAATCTAGACAACAAAACACGATACTGCGCTGGTTCTGATCCAGATCTTCATCTGACAGCCCTTCTCTTGCTGCTGCTTGTAATGAGAAACCTAATTTGTCTCGGGGCAAATGTTTCCTCTCTTTGTGTTTGTTCCCTGACTGTTGGTAGGTGTCCTTGTGGTGAATGTAACATGGAGAAAACGTACGTATGTGGGTACACTGCTGGACTGTACCAAGCATGACTGGGCACCTCCCAGGTAAAGACTTTGTCTTTTAAAATGCCATCATCTGGAGCATTGCATTATTTTCTAAACACCATTTGAATGTACTTCTATATTAAATGGAAAAAGCAAACCATCAAATCTGCCTATTCACAAGAAAAGAATTGGGATCAGAACGAGTCACAGAAAGAAGCTTCCGCTGTGCCGAGTAATCAAATAAGAACACCAAAAATAAGTAAAATCTGAATTGCTTTTCACCCCCATTAATGCATTATACAACATATACGGCTATGTTCTCCCTGTACATCCTGTTTTCTCACAGTGTTCAACCCAGGAGCAATGCATCATTCAGATATTATAAATGCTCTTTCTTATTCTGGGAGTGCATACTCTCAAGAAATTATACTTTATGATGCAACTCATACTTGAAGGAGATAAAAAATATCGTGTATTCTGTATGTTTCCAATAATTAATATAATGCTTTTTATTTGTCATTGTGATGCAGTCATTTTATATATATAAAGACATAATCATTTTTATTGAATAATTTTCTGCTTTTTCTTCCAAGATTTTGTGAATCCCCATCAAGTGACTTTGAGATGAGAGGTGGGCGTGGCCGTGGGAAGCGAATGCGATTGGCTATCCCTAGTCTTCCTGATGTTGAACCTGGCTTCTCTAAGGTTCGAGGTCTGCCACACAAGAACCGTGGCGGCAGTGTCCACGGGAAAGGCCGGCGAGCAAGCCTGAACTTGATCGGCAGCTGCAGAGTACCTCCATTCTTCACTGTCGAAGAGATCAAGTCCACCTCAATGATCTCGGGGAAGCGCAAAAACAAACCGCCTGCAGATCTTGACTTGAATTTAGTCTCGGAGGACGTTAAATCGGGAAAGCAAATCCGGGCTAAATCCAGGAGCGCTCCCTCCACCCCGCAGGGGAAGTCCGACCCGTCATTCTTAGACCAGGGTTGTTCTTCTCCGACACTGATAGACTGCCCACATCCAAACTGTAACAAGAAATACAAACATATCAACGGCCTCAGGTACCACCAGACACACGCACACCTGGACCTTGATCGCAAACTGGACTTTGAGGTGGAAGGGGAGACTCGACTTTCAGACTGTGAAGAGTCCCTCAGCAACATAACTTTGGACTGTCCAGAGAGCAGTAATAGTCCTGTGAAGACAAGTTCTCTTTTTAAGCTGACTACACTTGGGATGTCAAGGAGCAGAAAAGCGCCACTCAACAGTGACCACACTCCTGTAGCAAATCCTAAAGTACGCAGAAATTCAGGGACCAAAGAGGGACTCGATGACCTAAGTAACCTGCCCATCATCTCCAATATGACTGTGTTGCTAGAGAACTGTCTTGTGACTGACAGGAGCTCATTAACGGAGATGCCCAAACTAGAGGCAGAAGGCTTGATTGAGAAAAAAGGCATGTGTGATAAAAGTAAAAAGACAAATGGAAAAGTTGAGAAATGTTCATCCAAGTCCAAGATCACCAGGCCTATTGCTCCTGCCCCTCCTCCACCCAAACTGATTGCAATCTCTACGGCTGCCTTCAGCAGCAACGCAGCTGGAACTATTCCCCATCAGACCTCACCAGCGGCAGTTGTTGGTCACATCGCAACTAAAAGTCCTCTTCTAAAGCCCATCAGGCCTAAATCGAGCGTTGGAAGTGAACAAAACTTGGTCAACCCATCTCTGGCCACTGGGAAAGATAACAGGAGGAAGGAGAAACGAAGATTTAAGGACCGAGACTGCAAAGAGGGGAGAAGCCCCAAGAGTGACCACAAGCTCTTGAAAACAGATTTGGCGAAAGCCATAGGGAAAGAGCTTCCAGTAAGTCTGCTGAAAGAGCACTTGAGTAAGCAGGATTCCACAAACAGTATGTCTGAAACCCAGGAGAGTCGTATGGCCAGCATTAGGGCTGAGGCAGACAAGGTATATACCTTTACCGATAACGCTCCCAGCCCTTCTATTGGTACGTCTTCTAGGCTTGATGGCAGTACGCTTTCCAACGGTGACAGCAATACCACCAAAACAAACAGCCCGGCCTACTCTGACATATCGGATGCGGCTGACGACGGCGGGGGGGACAGTCGCTCTGAGGGCTCGAGGTCCAAAGCAAGCTTAGCCTCTGAGACTAGCTCCAACAAGGACAGCCATACCAAAGGCTTTCAAAGCACAGCAACACAGGAGGCAACAAGAAAAGAGGCCGAGTCTCCATACTACCATGGGTATGACCCTTACTATCTCTCAGATTACCTACACTCCGGGCAACCAAACAGCTCCTCTTTTTCAAACATCAGCTCTCTTAATGATGGCAGTCCAAAGAAGGAGGATGCAAAAGAGGACAGCACGGAAAAGGAAAATGAAGAATATGTGGAAGGTAAAAAGAATGATGGGGTTAATTCGAGTTCACAGTCTCAACTCCAGCTGGCTATGATGCAGACACAGACAGCCCTTGCTCAGTCATTATACTATGGGCAATACACACGAGGTCTTTACATGGACCAGAAACTGCTAATGTTATCCAACACCTACAGGCAGCCCTATGAGAAGTTCTATGATGATCCCCAGTTTGGAGAGCAGAAAACAATAGAGTTAAATCAAGAACCAGAGACAAAAGAGCAATCAAAGGAGGAGACGAATCTAAAGATGGTTTCGTCAAGTGCAGCATCAAAGGCCACCGACTCTGTGAAGTCCTGTTGCCCCAAACCAGGAATGACTGAGGAGCTGGGGGAAAAACACATCCCTGTCAGTCAGCATCAGCAAGGGAAACCAGCACTTGTCAGTGAAATGAACAACCAACATAACACCAAGGATGGTGCTGAAATGAAACTTGACATGGATTCTGTGAAACAGACAGCGTTGGATCCAAAATTATCCTTTATACATGTAAGTGTTTTTCAGACGTTATGCATTTTAAAAAAGCGTAGCGGTTAGACTAACTTTCAGATTTCTTCTTTTTGACTCAAATGCATTGAGGACAAAATAAGTTCAAAGTATCTGCACAGTTTCACCTCACTTTTTTCCTTTATCATAACACTGATACCCAACACAACTAGAACTGGTTGTTCCATGTAGTAATCTTTCCCATTCATTTATTATAATCTGCTGTGACCCACACATACATACAGCTTTACTCATTTGCAAAAATTGATAAATTATTGGACCATTTCACATAAAGTAGAAATACAATGGGGTACAGCAGCAACCCCTGCACTTTGAGAGACCAACCTTCAAGACCACATTTATTTTGTTAAACAATACTATTACAACCAGTCACTAGATCAGTGATTTTTTTTCCACCACTAAGTCATGACTCAAACCTAGGCCACAGCCAAGACTCAGCTGGGTGGCTAGATCCCTTTGGAATATTAACATTTTGTTACAGCAAAAGCAGTTTGATTAATCCACTGGAACCCACCAACATCTATTTTAGCAAGGGGCTCCAGTGTAACCTCTAAACATATTTTCAGTTTTCTGAGAGGTAATCCAAACTTTTGTGAAGAAAGCTGTTTACTTTAATTATATGCCTTTTTTCTTTTTTTCTAAATCACGTACAAATCAGAATAAACAAATGCACATTTCACAGTAGGTCAAGATCTCGACATTGACCGTTTATTTCTACAAGGACCATTTTGTGATTATTCCTTGTCTGTATTTGTACACGAGTCTGCAGAGTCCTACTGGTGAGTTGGTCCCAAATGCCCCGACACGGTAGTAAACCACTATGCAGTGATTTATCCAGTTGTAAACATGAAAATATATTAGACACAGTCAGTTTTTTTTATCACTTTACACAGAATTTAACTCTTGATATTAAGGTTGGGCTGTAGTTTTTATTCTGAACAATAGCATTTTGATTTATGTAATAAATTTGGTTTTCAACTCAACTTTCTTGAAACGTGCTCTGTGGTAAACTAGACAAATTTTCTTTTAAACAAAGATATTTTAAATGCATTCAATCTGTCTGCAATATTAATGAACACTGTTGCTGTAATGTACAGTACATGAGATCTTAAAATATTTGAGCCTGTTGATCACAAAATACATTTCCACATCAGTGTACTCCATGGGTTCCATTTCTTCCTGCTTGAAAACTCAAGTTTATAAGAACATGCCGTTTTTCCCCCTGCATATATTTTGTCATTACATTTGTAAGAATGGCATATATTACCACTTTAATGTAATGGGGCTAATACAACCTCTAGATGCTTTCAGTACCTATAAAAAACATTCACTCCCTTGGATTTTTCTGTGTTTGTTTTACAGCATTGAATCCAAAAGGGTTTAATTATGCTTTTTTGACACTGATCATCAGAAAGTCAGACTAAATGTGAAAAACAAATATCAACAAACTGATCAAAATGTATTAGCTATTAAACACTAAAATAAGTATTCGCTCCCCTTCAAATCAGTGTTTAGTACAGGCGCCTTTGGAAGCAGTTACAGCATTGAGTTTGCACATCTGGACTCTGCAGTGTGTCCTCCATTCTTCATTGCAAAACTGCTCAAGCTCTGTTAAGTTGCACAGGGACCATCAGCGTAAAGCTATTTTCAAGGCCAGCCACAAATTCTGAATAGAATTGAGGCGTATACTCTGACTTGGCCAATTTAGGACATTAACACGGCTCTTTTTAAACCATTTCTGTCTCGTTTCCACTTTGTTTGGGGTAGTGGTCTTGCTGGAAAAGAAATCTTCTCCCCATTCATAGTTGTCTTGCAATTCACAGATGTTTTTCCTAAAGGATTTCCCTGTATTTAGTGACATTCATTTTCGCATCCACCTACACAATCTGTCAAGGGCCTTCTGCAGAGAACCATCCCCACAGCATGACGGGGGGAATAGCATGTTTTTGATGATGTACAGTGTTTGGCTTACTATGATAACCAAAAAGCTAAATTTTTGGTCTCGGACCAAAGAACCTCATTTCACTTGATTTTGGAATCTCCCACATGCCTTCTGGCCAATTCTAGCTAAGTTGTCAGATGAGATTATTTCAACAGTGGCTTTCTCTAACACTCTCCCATAAAGCAGCAGCTGGTAAAGTACCCAGGCAACAGTTGTTCTATGCAGTCTCCCATCTCAGGAAAAGTAGCTTGTAAATCATTGAATGCTATCATAGATCTCTTGGTGGCCTCCCTCACTATACAGTCACTCAGTCTTTAAGGACAGCCTACTTTAGGCAAATTTGGAACAGCACCATATTCTTTTCTTTTTTTAAAGATTGACATCACTGTACTCCAAGCAATAGTCAGTGACTTTGAAATTTTCTTGCATGCATTCCACTAACCCAGTCACCAAGCTGTTAGGACTCTTCCTTTGTCTTCACACTCAAGGTTTTGCTAGGAAACTGACTCCATAGCATTTGGGCTCTCCAGATACCGGTGTATTTATACTACAGCCGCTTGAAACACAGGTGACCGCACACAGGTGACCGCACACAGGTGACCGCACACAGGTGACCGCACACAGGTGACCGCACACAGGTGACCGCACACAGGTGATCTCCATTTAACTGATTATGAGATTTCTAAAACTAACTGGCTGCACCAGTGATGATTTAGGTGTATCTTCGTAAAGTGGGCAAATACTTAGCCAATCACTTATTTTGTGTTTAATAATTGTAATACATTTAGATCAATTTGTAAAGATTTGTTTTGATTTTGACATTTGAGGGTCTTTTTTTAATGATCAGTGTCAAAAAGCCTAATTACAACCACTGTGATACAAAGCTGGAAAACAATAAAACGTGAAAAAGGGTGAAAACTTTGAATAGGTCCTGTAAGGACTCATTTTTTTTTTTAGAAAACAACAGAATTAAATTTGAAGATTCTTTTAGGTCACATGAATTATAATTTTATACTTGTTTATTCCTTTATGTAAAACTCATTATTTGCAGAAGTTTTAATAATACTCTCCCCCCCATTTGAAATTCTACACTTTATAATTCCAAATAAAGTACCATTAAACCACTGTGTGGACAAAGAGAAAAATATTTTTTTCAATAATTTTTCAGGAATATTTTCATTTAAAGTAAATAAACAACAAAGTAACCCTTTTCCATACATTTCAGGATCCAGAAGCCCATTCCTGGTACCATTCATACCAGTCAAAGAATGTTGAGCAGCAAAACCAGGACAAGTCAGGAGAGGAAGTGGGTTCTGAGAAGCCTAAGGAAAGGGAAGGTACCCTGGGGCCGGGAACACGGGCTGAATCAGAGCCCAGAGAGGTCCAGCATCATGACTGTCTTGCAGGATGCACTGAAGACCATGACAAACTAAACGATGGAGAGGCAGCGGGAAGTGCGTTTGGGGACGCTGGGGGTGCCAGGGTGGCCGTTTCATCGCCAGTAAGCCCCCACCAACCTTACATGCAGTACCAGCATGCCTACTCATACTTGCAGATGTGTGACCCCAGCAGCAGCGCCTACAGGGTGATGTCACCTGCGCTGATGCAAAGCTACCCAGGTGAGCCTGTGTAGACTTTGTGTGGCTATCTGTGCTGTTAGGACATGGGTGTGTGTACGTGTGTACGCTGCTCGTAAATTTAGAAAAGCAACTGTTGTACTTTTGCTAGGTTTTCACTATCCGCTGTATGGCAAGACAGCTGGACGGGACGAATCAGAAGTGGTTCCCAGCAGTCGCAGTGTTAGTGGGAAGCCCCCATGTGAGTCAGTGGCCCTGGAGCTGCTACAGCATCACAAACTGCCCTTTCATGCTCAGTCCCCAACGGTGAGTGTTCAAACCCCCCCATCGACCACTCCAGGACCATGGTTGAGTGATAGGCCTGCCTCATAGGAGAGGATTTATATTTTCAAGTGTATGTTCTAAACAAACCGGCTATTTATTTTTCCTAACATTTTTTAAAACTCAAAGCTAGATTATACATTATTTAACATTACATTTTCACCCAGTTATGCAGCTGAAAATTTTATAAACGCATATCCAGTTATGCAACATTTCCAAGTGTAGAAAAAACCAACTAGAGAGTTGAACTTGCAAAATTTTTGTTCAAAGCCCAAATATTGCCCAGAAGTACAGTAATCCAGTACTGTTTTACCAATGTAGACTGACAGGGTGGCACAGGGTGGAGGTTAGGCTCCATGCTGACATGAGGGTGCATGCTGTTCTCTGCAGACAGGAGAGCGGGAATCGCCAAAACGTGAGCGGGCAATGGAGCGGGAAAGGGACCACGCCCCCTTCGCCCGGCACCTTCACACTCATCATCACACTCATCTGGGTGTGGGCTACCCACTCATACCTGGCCAGTATGACCACTACCAAGGCAAGATTAATAAAAAAAGAAATATTGTCATGTTTGAAACCTGATTATAATATAAAACTTAGTAAGTAATGAAAATTAAGACCAATATTATCTTCCCTGGTGTTTGCATATTGGCTTTTGCATAAGTTTGAGGCTACTGAAGAATGTATAATATGAAGTTTGGGTAGCATGCAGTTTTTGCTATGTGTTTGGTTTAAAATCGCTGTCTTAAAACCTGACCTTTCACCTCTGCAGCGTTAGGGGCTTCTGGTATGACCTCTGCAGCTGTGGTCTCCACCCAGCAAGTAGCTGCACAGACATCTGCAGCTGGTAGGTTTCCTGCACAGTTGGAGAAACTGCCAGAGGCTGCATACCTCTCACTGTTCAATCTGGGCCTATTCAGGTTCTAGGTACAGAAAAATGTAGTTTGAATTATAATTTTTGGTAGTTACAGATCTGGGACAGTATGCAACACAGTGGTTACAGCTGTCATTTTTCTACTCAAAGGACTCAAGTTGGAATCCCTGAGTTCCACTGCAGTACCTTACTCTGCATTGTTTCAGTGAAAATTACCCAGCTGTACAAATTGGTAAATTATTGTAGGTGGCTTAAAATTGTAAGCTGCTTTTGTAGGAACAATTAAATAAAAAGTTATATATAACACTGCAGTGCTCTGCAAATGTTTAACACATCAAATACCTACAAACGGGGAAAAAATATGGGACATTAAAGGAATATTGTATGAGGGCAAAGTATGGAAAATATGGATGTTGCAAAAAAATATTTCCTGTTTAGTCGCAGGAAAATAATGTGTGATTTCTTTGTCGAATGAAAAACATTCACACTTTGCTGCACATATCTGAGGGTTCTTTGTCCTTTTGCAGGGAATGATGGGAAAATTTGAACCCATGGCATGTGACAAGCTCACATGAACACAAGCAGATCCAGTGACATCAGTTCCTTGGTGTTATTCATCGCCCCCATGGGGGGCAGGAGCCAGTACCATTTTATTTCTTATGTACAAAGGTTTTATAAGAGTATTAATGATGTGATATTGATGGAAATATTAGTTGCCGACTGCTGATTTGTACCAGAAAGCAAACACGAAAACACCCCGTTCGGCCCTTAACGGGGCTACCAAAATAGGAGAATGTACAATGGATTAGTAGAAGAATCAGTCACAAAAGGGCCATGTAGTTCTATTTGGCTTCAAACATACTGTATGTCATTGTGTAACCATGTTACTGAATGTATTTGATATTGCAATATCACCGGGATGTTTGGAGGGAACTGCTGTAGAAGTGACACCATGCTCAAGTGACTGTAATGTAGTCCCCTCTTGTAATGCCTAAACTGTACCTGTATACACTTGACTGTATTCACATGTCTATTGTATTGTATTCAGTGTGAGTAAATCTATATGATGCAATTTTATTTTTCATCGCTGTGGTGTATATCCTGTACATAGTTATACGGCAGAATATAAAAAAAAGCTTATTTACATTATTTTTAATTTGACTGCATTGTCTGACAATTCTAATCCACCTGCATAGTGTCTGTGATTGTTCTACCTTGTGAATAGTGCTGCAATCTTTAAATGTTTACCAGTGATGATGTGTAGAGACACACTCCACTGCTGTCGCTGGGTCAGTTATTTCACGGCTGAAATCAAACTTTAGGTTATCTGTACATTGGAAATGCGGTTGTTTTTTTTTTACCTGCCTTAAAAATGTTTGGCAATCACAATTAAAGGAAGAGATGTTTATATACAGCATCTGTTAATTGCGTTTTTGCTTAGGGGCACCGAACGTGAAAAGGTAAGAGAATAATAGAATCTTGCTAAGTGTCAACATTATTTTTCATTGTTCTGCCTCTCAGTGCTATCACAGTCTAATTCTGATGACTGATGGTCTCGGTGAATCGAGCATGAAATGCACTTATGTAATTGTAGTTAAAATTTTAAAAAGGCAAGGAAAACAGTATACCGTGATTGTGAGAATACACATTATTCACGTATTATTCAAATACCTTCCAGCCTTCCAAAGTCAAACGTTCATGAATTGAGTAACTTTAGTACTGATGACAAAGGTCATAGTGTATCTTAAATTTGAGCCAATTTTCATGCATTGTTAAGTTTGCTTATCATTCGTTGGGACAAATGTCTGATATAATCGGTTTCAAAGTTTTTATTTTCGCTTCCATTCTGTAAGGCCTTTCAAATTACTTAATCATTTTTGAGTGAGTTTGAGATTCAACAAATCTAAATTGCGCTTACAGGTTACAACAGGTTAAAAGCACACTCTTTTTTAAAGTACAAATCAGAACTCTGTCTTGCTGTGCATGAGATATCCACACACAATATGTTGTTTGAGCCCCCTAAACATTCATTATCCATTTGATATTATGTATGTGTTTGTGAAGGAATACCTTGAAGTACAGTTTTTTTTTCCCCCAAGGAGCATTGCCCAAACTGACACTCATCTCAGAATGTCCTTTATATGCCCTACAGAACTGACTGAATGTAAGGAAAGGAACTGTTTGCCGGCCATCTGAGAACCTGCCAGGACTGGTAATCAACCTGCTTTCTGCTCCAGATCTCAGGGTCAGGTGACAGCCACCCTTACACACATCATGATTTTTAGGAAAAAAATCACTGGTATACAGTTGGAACTATTGTGCATATGAAACATATACATAACAAGCCCATACACACACACACACACACACAATGTTGCCTATATTATAAATTTGTACTGTACTTACTGTACTATATCTAGTCAAACTGGTTAAGTTGTTAAAAACAGGAAAAAAGTGATTTGTATGACACCTTAACCGGCAACGGTGATGCCAGTAGAAAGAAAGAAATGTGATGCTTTATGCATTTCAGTATCAATGAGACATACATACCTGTGTTTTATAAGTTTAACACATATTTATCACAAGGAGTTCATTTAAAAAAACACTTAATGAACAAATACTTGTATTTTACATGGGCAGCTGTTACGTCACACGGGGGTCCTCCCAGTTCAGGGGGGCGCTGTTTCATTTGCCGCCAGGTCACAAGTTCATTCAGAAATATCGGTGTGATTCCTTTGCTTTATGTGACACGTAAAGGGTGCAAGTTTGTTTATAAACCGAAAAGGTCGAGCGATTATTATAGCAGAAAAAAAAGCTTTTAAAATGTATTCTTTCGGACTCAGGACGTACGAGTGAGCGCACATTCAGCGGTCTTGCGACCGGAGCGCAACACTTCGAAACCTTCTAACGGCCGGAAGTTGACGGGTTTAAATAGGAGGCGGCAAAGATCCGAGGCACTTAACGGACAGCGGAGCTCCTTGGCAACTGACCGATACATCGGTGGCCTTTAAACCGAGTGTCGACAGACGGCCGGCGGGGCGCTGGTACCATGGGCTCCAAGGCCGAGCAGCTACTCGTCGTGCTGTCCGTCGTCGAAGGTGTCCTCTGCTCGCCCACTGTCGCTTCATAACTTTTACACTCTGTTGGTTAGCTGGCTGATATTGTCCGCTGCCGTGCTGCTGACCACCTACGTTTGCGTCGTTGCTGGGTTCTCAACTAACTAGTTAGTTACCTTGTCAGTCGCTTAACGTCCCCTCACGGCCGACTTTTCCTGGATGCTCTGTTTATTGTTGTTTATTGTTGTTGTTTGTTTAGCTGACGTCAAGGCGACTTAGACCGCAAGGTAACCGTGAGCTGGTGTCACTCTGTGAGGAGAATACAGCAGCCAATACCAGCTCCTCTAGCACAGCAGTCATTTGTCAGAAAAAATTATAATGTTCTTCATCTATTACTCTTTTTAGGTGCATTTTTCAAAATGTGATGAAAGGCTCAGACAACTGACAAACCCTGGGAAATGTCTTTAGTTAATAACCAGATGTACCAAAAGCTCTAGTTCTTTTTCTTTGTCAAGCATTCCTTGTTTGTAAATTTTTGGTGTATTCTTGTTGTTTCGTAAAAAACTATCAGCAGTTTTAATAAAGTCGGAGATGATGAATGGTGAAATTCTAACTGTCGAGGGGGACAGTTTTGGGGGTCCTTGACACTATGTTTCAATGCATGGCCATTCTGATCTGGGGGGAAAAAAATTCTTATTTCATTAAAAGAATAAGCAAACTAGTAACATGAAACTGGTGTCCCATGCATGATGCTTCCTGCCTCTTGCCTTATGTTACGGAAATACTCTGACCTACAGGGACCCTGCAATGGACAAATGGTTATCGAGGATGGATGTATAATTTTTGTTGTTACATATAATGATAATGGCAAGCAGTTCTTAAGGTGCTGTCTTGTCTCCTTTCATGGGGCATGTTTAGTTTCCTTATACACAATGGATCCTGAATGTTAAAAATAAAAAGGACACCTTAAGTGAGCATGCTTGTCAAACAAATGTTTAGCCAGTTGTAGCTTTTTAATTTTTTTTATCATGTTAATCTCCATATGTTAACTTTTTCTCTTAGGCCGCCAGTTCCCCAGGAGGCCTCGCTATGAGCTTGTGGTTCAGGCCAAGTTTGATGGTGAGCAGCTAGCTACAGACCCTGTGGACCACAAAGATCAGCCACAGTTCTGCACTGAGCTTGCCTGGGAGCTGGACCGCAAGACCCTCCAGCAGCACAGGTTTGCCTGAAAGCTGTCTTTATTGCTCGAGCAGCAGATGCACTTCAATGCGTTGTTAGTTTTTTTTTTTTTTTTGTACGAAAGAATACTGTTAAAGCAGCATCAGTCTTTCCTATGCTATTGTGGGGATATTGTGAGCTGACTGTGGGAACTGACCAAAAGCAGTGTCTTCTGACTCAGACTCCAGCGAACTCCTATCAAAGTGCAGTGCTTCGCTGTTAATTCGGCCTCATCTGCACGTGAGCTGGTGGGATACATCATCCTTGACCTGAGATCCATTCAGGAGGTCAAACAGGCAAGAACCAATAGTCTGTTTGAAGTGTAAAAATCACATCTGTGTTGCCTTGCAAAAGCATTCTGAGCCTTGACAAAATCACACTTTACTGGAAAATAAAATGATGCTTTAATATTTCTTTCCATGTGAAATTTTAACACAAAATAATACCTAAAATGAATATTTATAAGCAAGCATGAGTTTTGCATCACAAAATATTTTTTTAAAGAAGATAAAAAGTAAAAGTGCATACATATTCAAATACTTCTACTGAGGATAAGCTTAAATTAGGTGCAGAACATTACTGGGCAACCCATTTAGTTGATTGGCCAATGTCAGTGTTCAATAATAGAGGTTCACAATAAATGATCAGATTTCAAGAAGAAACTATCTGTGAGGTCCCTCTGTCAGGTAATGAAGCCAATAAATCATGAGCTTGAGGGGGCTGTCAAAGGATGTCAGAGATCAAGTTATCAGAAAGCACAGATAAGCAAAGAAGGTTAAAAAATCAAAGACCCTGAACATCTCTGTGAGCACAGCCTATGCTGTCATCAAAAATTGAAGTGTCCTACAGCCCAGACGCTTTCTACATCAGCTTGTCCCATCAAACTGAGCAATCAATAAAGTAAGAAACTAGCAAGAGATGCTATTCTGAGGTTAACATCAACTTTGAAAAAGTTGCAAAGTTCAGTTGCTGCAATGGGGAGAATGTGCATCAGCTAATCATTTCCAAAGCACTGCATAACAGTAGCCTGTATGGCAGGGTGGCAAGAAGGAAGCCATTGCTTAAAAACAACCACAAGCTCATTGAGAGTTTGCAACAAAGCACCTGAGTGATCTGGCAAAGAAGGACAAAAGGTATTGTGCTTTTTGAACTTCATACAAAACATTGTTTGACACAGATCCAACATAGTGCACCACACAGGTTATTGTTACAATAAAGCACAGTGGTGACAGCATCAGCAATAGGGTTGCTTTTCATCAGCAGCAACTGGAAAGGTTGTGAAGACTGAAGAAAGATTGGACAGTGCAAAATATGCGTAAATACTGGAGGGAACCACGTTACAGTCTGCTCAAAGTTTAAAATTTGGGTGACATTTCGTCTTTCAGCATGACAGTGATTGCAGATACAAGGCCGACGCCAACCTGGACTGGCTTCAGAAGAAGAAAGTTGGTGGCCTAGAGTGGCCCAGTCAAAGTGTTGATCTGATCTGAATTCATTGTCAGTGAATAACTGCTGTGCACCAGCAATAAGAATTCTTTAAATTAAGAATGTGTAGAAATTGCAGCAGCTTTTGTAAGAAACTGGTAGACACTTATCCCAAAAGACTTGGTACTGTAACTGCTGCGAAAGGTGCTAACACCAAATATTGAGTTCAAGGGTTTGAATCCTTGGCAAATAGCATATTTTAGTTTTTTCTTCTTTAAAAATATGCTGTGATGCAAAACGCATGTTGACAAAATTCATTTTGAATATTATTATTTTGAATTAATATATAATAAAAAAAATATTAAAGCATCATTTGGTTATCCAGTAAATTGTATGATTTTTGTCAAGGGTTTGCATACTTTTGCAAGACGCTATATCACACAGTTTGCTTAAAGGTAACAAGTGTGAAAAAGGAATATAGTATCTTTCTGTCTCAATCTTTACTTTTGAAAAATTAGTTTTTTTAAATGGCCTAAATAAATGTTTAATATAGTAGTTCTGGAATTGTGTTGTTAATTGGAGTAAACATGAGTCGTGGTTAAAGTGCTGTTACTCTTTTTACTTTAAACAGGCCCCTAAATGGTATCCTTTGCTGAACAGCAAGTACACAAAGCTGAAGCCTGCTATTCTGCTCAGCCTTGTCCTAGAGAATGACTCCAAAGAAACCCCTGAACAGCCCAAGGCTAAAGATTCCCAACCAAGGGAAGGTGAGAATCTCACTTTGCACAGTAAAGGGTCCTGCAGCTGTCCAGACATTGTGTTGCCATATTGTTGGTTACTATAATTTAATAGAACTCTAATAAATCCAGTCTGTTATATAGTTTCTCTGTTGCTGTAGTAGGGTACACCATTGCTAGCTGTCACACTTTCTACTCTGACAGTTTTTCAGCTTGATTCCTTCATAAAAGACTTATTTGAACACTAGTAGAAACCTTGAAGAATTGGGTAAAAATCAACACCCCTTTTATCCTCTTAATTTGGATCAGTTAAATGGTATTAGCTGTGAAACACACTGACCGCTTGTGACAACCAACCACATGATGAGATGATGAGGTTGTATATAATTTTGAATAGAAGTTCAGTCAGATTTTTTTGTTGTAACAAAAACTTGTAAACATTTGTAATTTTTTTTAAGCTGGAGACACTAGGTAATTTTATAAGGAGTAGAATGACTCACTCCCATGTGTATGAGTATATTTTGGTCCCATTTCTTATTTTTAAGCGTGCCATTTTTTAAAAGTAAAAGTCAATATTGATGAATAAACAGTGTTCACATCATCTATAATAGGCTAATGAAAAATAAAATGAAGAACTAGATCTTAAAACTACAATTGCTTTTTTTGATGTAGGCTTGTGAATAAAATGTTATTACAGGGTACCTGGTAGTAATGTTTGTGTGGGTGTGTCCCTGTGTTTCACAAGAAACGTGTTCTGATGTAGGTATATATGAGCATTTCTCTCCTTTTTTTGTTTGATTTTTCTAAACCATAAAGAACGTCATATTTACATTACATTGTGACATTTAATTTGAAAGCTGTAAAGTCATATGATGGGGTTGTGACACGCAACACCCCAACCCGTGAGATAACCAACCTGATTTGACCTCTTAAGGTAACCTTCACGTTAGCTTCCGATAAAAAAATAAACCTTTTCTGATAACAGTATAAATGTTTGTGATCAAACATTACAAAAATAGACCCCATTTCCTATGAAAAATAGACATTTTTCACTTGCTTGGTGTTTTCCTCAAATGATATGATCAAGACAAAAAGGCACAGCTTTTATATTGAACTTATCCCACACCCTGTACTTTGGCTCTAATTAGAACTATGGTCAACTCATGTGACAGCTAACTTTGGCCCCCTTCATTTAGTTATTAATTTGTCATTATATTTACTTGGACAGTTTGCTGTCAGCATGTACAGCTGAGTCCCCTGTACAGAAAAAAGTGATCAGAAATGCAGCTGATGTGCTTTTGTCATTTCCTTAAGTCTGGTGTGTTGGGAAAGCTAGTTAGTAAAGGGCACTGTTTAAATAATGACCAAGAGTAGACTTGGGTGGAGAGCTCTGGCTCACCAGGATGGTTGGAAACACTCTTAATTTCTACATTTAGTATTATCCATTTCTAATAGCATTTTTGGACTTAAAAGAATTTAAAGTATAATTCATTTGCCTTTGTATTAGTCTTGGTATATTTTTAAAATGTTGTAGTTTTCAGAAACAAATTATATTTGTAACAAATTCTACCCTGTAAAATGGGATAATAAATCTGTTTAAAAAAAATTGTCAACCTTCTACTGTATTTAACATCATACCAGTTACGGTTCGTACTGTTTGTATCCTTGCTCTTAAGGCCATCTAAATCGTTCTCATTTGGAATATCTACCAATAAGTACGTGTTTTGTGATAAGATGTAAAACCTTTGAATGCGTATTTCGGCTTCTCCAGATATTTTTATTTATTTTTTAAGCCTCCAATCTGGTGCCAAATCTTGGGCCAGGAAAACTTGAAGTGGTTCTGAACGAGGACGAGGGATATCACCAGATCGGACCCCCGGATAGTTGCATGGACCTCTTCATTGTGTCTATCACACTGGCGTTTGCCACCAACCTGGAACAGGTACTGAGGTGGTACCGTTGAAATTTCCTCACTAAAATCTGTTTTTCCTTTTTTTGACAAGATATTGTACAGTCTTCTGCAATGCTTTTCTACAAATAATTGATATTTGTCCATTAAATAAAATACTGCAATAACAATTTTAAATCACATTCAACAAAACCTTTAAACCTTTTTGCATACTCTTTAAATAGGCTCATTTAACACATTTTATTATGTTTTTTTGATTGATCTTTTTTGATTATAATGTGTTGAGTGGGTTTGGAGTTAGAGGACGTAAGCTAAGGGAAACGGTGAAGGAATTGTTGCAAGTAGCTGAGAGGGCTAGTCAGTGGCTGTGGTTGAGGAGAGCTCAACTAGAGTGGGGGAAAGTGGGATAGTTGGGATAGGGCAGCAGTATAGTTATTGGGGGCTACGTGGACCTTTGACCTAGTAGGCTTGGAGGGGGGTGGGTCTGGGACACCAGGCCTTACTGCTGAGCCATCCGGAGGTATCGTGGGCCTATGTCAGTGAAACACAGATGAAGGATGGTGCCTACCTAATGACCCTGTGAAGAGCTTACAAGGTGGCGTGTTAGGGTATATAGTGTGTTAGTTTTGGAGGGGAGTAGGTGGGTAGGGTAGGGCTCTATGCTTCACCCCAGTGGGTAAGCGCAGGATATCTGTCAACTTATCCTGTATATTAGTAATTAATAACAGGGACATACTGTATGTGCTGCTTTGGCTGTGTTTGGTATAAATTCTTGTAACTCCCATATCATGATGAAAATAAAACAACTTCTAATGAGCAGACATGCCATACATTTTAAAAATGTTGATATGTTTGGTTGCAGCTTATCCCCAGCACCACGAGGCTCTCTGTGGAAAGTCCCCAGTTCTACTTCTACTATAGTCTGCTGGGCAATGACATCACCAGTGAGCCCTTTGAGAACCTTATCAGCCCGAACTTTGAGCCCGAGCGGGCTTCTGTGCGGGTCCGAAGCAGTGCCCAGGTTCTCCGGACCTATCTGAGCCAGCAACTAAACCTACAGGTGGGGGAGGGGTGATTAAGCATCTCTGATTCAAAATGAACTGTGTTATATTACCTAATTGGACCTTCTGCTATATAGTCCCGTATAACCTCACTGCAGATGATTCAGCAGTCTATATAGTCAGAAAAAGGGTTATCTCATTATCATATAATTTATATGAGAATGAGCTTCCAGCTGTCAGTTTTTATCTCTTACAGATATGAACTTGACTATAATAAGCCTGCTTCTTTTCTTTTAAATGTTTCTAATGAAGATGCTAGAGGTATTCAGTATGGCCAAATGCTTTTCTTCTTGCTTTGAACGGTGAAGACATTCCAGAGAAATAGATAAAGTAAATTAAGTAGCGTATTAATTTTTATGTATTGAGAAAAGAGATATGAAAATGGCAGTCTTGCTTTAAAAAGCACACTGAAATTGAGTTAAGCAGATTACACAGGATTAAACGGTTAATTAATGTATACTGCAGCTGAAATGTATCATGGTGAAGAAGGCTTATAATCAAACTTGCCAGTACCTAAGCCACTTTGGGTAGATAAAACTGGGCCAAACAGTTTTATCAGTCTCTCTCTGTATCTTTGTTTGCCGGGATGTGCCTGTGCGTCTAGATCCACCTGTGTTGTGGCAGCAATTCACTGGGCAGCGCAGAGATCCCCTTGGCTGGCCTGATAAAAGCTGGGGATGACTTGGAGAAGCAGCCTGCCACTGTTGAGGGGGCATTCGCCCTGATGTCCCTGACTGCGGACAAACGGAATCAGCCTTCCATACCTGCTGACCTGCAGCCCAAAGTCGGGGTGTCCGTCACAGTGCGCAGAGAGGGTGCTGACACAGAGGTACCAAATCTGGTCTAACTTTTTATAAACAAATCGGAGCAGTTTAAATGATAGCAACAGTGAAATGAGATGTTTGTTGCTGTAAAATATGTAGAGAAACATGAACCTGAATACAAGGAAAATACACTAAGTTGCCAGTTTATTAGGTATTCATCTATTACCTTATTTGACTTCTTTGGCCTTCAGATCAGCATGAATTTGTCTGTGTTGAGATTTGTGGATTATACAGGGCACTGAAGGCATGAAAACTTGTCATGTTCCTGAAACCATTTGGTGACGATGCATACCTTGTGACATGTTGCATTACGCTGCTGGAATATCCATTTGAGTGTGGATAAACTAGCAATGAAGGGACAAACTTGATTAGCAATGATGTTCAGATGCGCCTTGCCATCCTTCAGTGGTGTCAGGGGTCCTAATGTGTGTCAGGAAAACATTCCTCACATCATACTGCCCTCACTGGCCTGTAGTGTTGGTAACAAATAGGATGGCTTCAAGAACTCTTTTTTTGCATCAAATTCTTATCTTCAAAATAATGCAAAAGGAACCTGGATTCATTTGACCAGGCAACTATTTTCCACTCCTCAGTGGTCCGGTTTCAAGACTTGCTTTCTGTTTTTTTTTTTTTTTTTTTGGCTGACATCGGCACCAATCGTGTATTTTGGCTGTTGTAGCCCTTTGTAGACAACATCCGATAAGTGGTGGGTTTTGAGATGACATTCTGCACACCGTTGTTAAATTTGGTTGTGATTTGCCTGGCTGTATCCTGTCTGTTTGCTTACATGATTCTCTGCATTCTCCTTTGACCCCTTTGATAAACAAGCTGTTTTTGTACACAGGATTGCCAGTCACTGGTACTTTTTTCTTTTTGCACCAGTCTCAGTAAACCCTCGAAATGGTTGTGCGTGAAAACACCTGGATAACAGGCACTCAGGAGATGCTAGAACCAGCACTGCTAGTGTCAACTGTCAGGTCACATTAAAAGTCACCAAGGGCATTAGTTTTGCCTGTTCCAGCACTCAGTTGAACACTGACTGATCCTAGAAACACTGGTCTGCCTGATTTATACCACACACTGCAGGCAAGTCATGTATTGTTGGAATGTACAATTTGTGTGAAGATAAGGGGTGATCCTAATAAACTGGCAACTGTGTGCAGTCTTTGGCAGGATGTTCTACTTGCAGAGGTAAAAATCATGAATGTCAGGTTAAGTTTTTATTGTGCGGTAACATCTTGGGAGTGAAACTGGTTGTTTTGCTTTCCACATGTAGGTGGGAAATCCTGGTCTGGAGCCTGGAGGTGAGCCTCACACCCCAGTGAAGAAGGGGACTCTGTCACCCAGATTTCCGGGATCTACAGCAGAATCGCAAAAACCAAACCCAGCATCACCATACAGCAAATCCGCCACCCCTTTGCCCTCTTTCCCCCAAGCACATGCTGAAAGCAAGGCTGACAGCTTACTGGAACGCCCTGAACCAACCCCAGCCACTGTACCAGGTAGTGGTGCTTCACTGTACCAGAATGAAGCCTGTAGATTTTCAAGGACTAGAACTTCAACTTTCATTTGTTCATTAATCTCTCTAGTTGGTAGACAGGCATAATAACTTAAAATGCTGCTATAAGCTTAATACTTCTGTGGCTTTTTACCTGATTTAGCAGCGAGGCCTTCTGGTTTCTTTGTACTCAGCTTTAGGTCCATCTGTTCCAACTGCAACTCAGATCCAGACTGAGCGAGAAGCACCCACCACCTCAGTTAACAACTCTGGAAACAAAATCAGCATTCCAGCCTCAGCACACCACTACTACTTTTCCATGGACCTGCGGAGCATAAAAGGCATGGATGTGGGCTTCCCCGTTAACTGTATTCTCAGGTAAACAACGAGTCAGCAGCCCTCTTTAAGTCTGTTTTTTTACCACCCTGTTTGGGAAAAGCAGCAGGTCATGTGCAACTTGAGAAATTGAACATGTTTGCAGATTCAAATCCCTAGTGGAAATCATCTTCATCCCAGATCAAAACTCATAGCTTATTTGCTTAGAGAATTATCCAGCTGTGAAGTTCAATTGTTGTTGTTGTTGTTGTTGTTGTTGTTGTTTTTAGATGAGGGTACCAAAAATTTAGATGGGTATTGTCAAGGCAAATTCAATTTAACTGCAATGAATAATTATACGTTGCAGAAATAATTGATGTTTTTCAGTGTTCTTCCACACATGTTCAATGTGCAGCAGTGCACATTAGAGGCAGTTGAAAATGTATCAATTTGCTGTTATGTGATGTTTGTCTGTATGCCTCAATACCTCCCCTCACAGATATTCTTACCAGTTTTTTGGGAATGTGACCCCCATCACAACCAGTCCACCAGTGGAGGTCAGGAAGAACATGGAGGTCCTTCTTCCCAAATCCTTTTGTGCCTTTGAATTTGCTGCACTGCCTTACCAATTGCAGGAGACCTTTCTCAGGTGGGGGCATGTGAGGGACTGTGATGTGGGAAGTCAGCAAATCTAGACTGCCTGTGTAAATTTTCTGTGGGTTTAAACACCCCCTTCACATCACACTAGGTTATAGCAGGGTCACTTTTGCTTTACAGGTGTCTCAGAAAGCAGTGTTAAAACCAGTGCATGCAATTTTTTCCTCTTTATTTTGTTTCCCCAGGCAGATGTTTCTGTAATTTGCTGCTTGTGATGTAAACAATAGAGCTCTAAAATAGCTGTGATTTTCACACGTTGTCAGAAAAGTTCTAATCACTGAGTATGAAGCAGTTGAAAAGATGTCTGAGGAAAGGAGGACTTTGTCTTTTTGTGTTGTGTGGTTAATATAAATCACTGCAAGTATGTTCATAATGTGATATATTTATGTAATAAAAGCCACTTTTCCACAAAGTCAATCAACCCTCTTATTCTGAATGTTTAACTGCCATCTATTGGCTAGTCACTTATTTACAGAACAGTTTCAGTCCGCAACAAACCAACATTTTTTGTTCTTTGAAATAAGCTAAAAAAATGTATCTTGCAAAAAGTATAAAATGATGAGACTGCGTGTCTACTTTTTTGCAATATTATATATACACAATGTGTAATGTTCTATGCTTGCCTGCAGAATACCTCTAGTGGTGGAAGTTTTGCACAGAGACACCAATGCTGAGGACCTCCTGCTGGGAACAGCCACTGTGCAGCTCTCCAACCTTCTCACTGCTGAAAAGATACGCTTTGTGGGACAGTTTGACCAGCAGTACTGGAAGCAGACCTTTTCAGAGACTGTCCCTGTTGTTCGGGCCAGAGGGTATGATGCAAGGGTACAAGTGGAATTGTGGGTGTAGGTCTGGACTTGAGGCCACAAAATGGCAGATTTTGGACACTAGTGGAGTTGGTGTTTAAGACAAATCGTTAATTTCTTTCTTTTTGTTTCTTTTGTTGCAGGCCAAATGATAATGTGGCTGAGCTGAGCTATGTCACCAATCTGGAAGATCTGGGTTTGGTCAGAGTCCAGGAAGTCCTCGTGTCAGAGTCCATACAGGTACAGCAGTCTGGGACAGTAGAATGTGGCAAACATGGGAGTGTGAAAGTGTAGTGCAAACCTGTGGTCTTGTTTTAATATGTCGTATAGTATATCATGAATTTGCTCAAGGCGTGGATGCCACAGGGTGACATGTGCCAGCTGTAGTGATGTGCAGATAGTAATAAATGATGTATCACTGAACTAACTTTAAACCTTTTGCACTTGGTATACATCACTAGTATGTGTAGAGCCCTGTGTCAGACAGTGCATTAGCGTCATGTTCTTACCATTCAGTCAGCTTGAAATGTGCTCCTGACGCAACTATGTGCAGGTTTCCAAACCTTATTTTGAAGACCTGAAGTAGACATTTAATGGCCTCTTTGACATTTAATGAACTTGAGTAGGCAAAAATTTATAGAGAAATACCACTGTGCCAAATTTCAAGTCTGTGGCTTGAAAAACAAAAGTTGTGCATAAAGAAGAAACACAGCAACTGAGCTTTATAGATATAGAGATAGTTAAACAATTTGAAGTCCCCCTACCTATAATTGGCATCGTAAGTGACCATTTTAACTGGAAACTCTGTTACCATAAAACAATAGTAACTCCAGTCATAGTCTGTCATATTATTTATCCTAATAGGAGCTGAACTGATTAGCAGACAAACCCAGGAACATAGCTTGTTCTGCAGAAATTTTCAAAGAAATATTACTTTCAGCATTCTTAGCTGCACCCACAATTTTTAGATTATTGTGGTGGGTTTTTATATTCTGTTTTACCTACTGCAGCTTAGTTTTCTGCTATAGAGCAGCTGTTGACTTAACTCTTAACTCCAGTGATACTTCCAGTTCAGAGATGTTGTATTCAGCCTTGGTGAAACAAGTTCTGAAATTATCCACACAAACAAAACAACGGAAGTGGAACGTCTCAATTCAACATTATTTGCATTCAGCTGAGTTCATGCTGTTTAACTTGCTTAGCTTAGCTTCCGTACCATTCGGTTGAATAACTCACTTATAATTTCAGATGTCTCTCTTCACCAGTTTCTCATCTACCTATCATATCTGCCCCCAAGGTTGAATTCATGCACCTGGTGGATCGAGTGGCCAGAGAGACAATTTCTTTTTCATCTTCATCAAAAAATCTCCATTGTGTCTACAGTACCTTTTTTTTGTATAGTTGTCGGATTTTTCTCAGTGGACTCTGCCACGGTTGTTTGTCATTTTTTTGAGAGCGAGCTGAAGCAAAAATTTGATCATAGTTGATCTTGGAATAACGCGTGTCAAATTTGATCAGTTATAGCAACATATAATTATATGAGGACTGCAGAAATTTTGGATCTCTGGTGATGACAGTTAAACAACTTATAACTTTATAAGTTAAAACAAGTGGAAAATATGTGCTCAAATACAAGGCATCTGCAAAAAGAGTAAAGGAATGTGCTCATGTCAATAACACTTTCAAATGTACAGCCTGTTTTTAAATGGAGCAGAAACAAACAGCTTGTTTAGTAATCTAAAGTCAAATTCGCTGTACTTTTTGTTTACTTTGACTGTTTGGTATAAATGTGTCAGCTGAAAAAAAATATTATTTCTACTGAAGATGCTATCATAGATTTCTGCCTTACTGATGCATTCTGTGACAGAGTGGGAACCAGAGTAGGATGCAGAACCCTGGTTGTGCCTCGGGACAGTCCCCTAGTGCTGTGGTAGCCCCCACTGAGCTCCGGGAGACGATGGAATACAAGGTGGCCATGGAGCTGGAGGCCTGGAAAGAGCTACAGGAGGACCTCTTTGACACCCAGGTGATACAGTCTGATTTTTGCTCAAAGTCGGGGGGGGGTGTTTGCATTCAGAGTGAGATACACCATTTTAAGTGGCTACATTTGAATAAAGCAACTGTCAGTTTCACATGTTAAGAGAATGTTCAGAGACTGATTATTTCTCCTCACAACATGAAGCTTTGCAACACTGTTATTTGGCTCAAGAAATTAACTGATGCCCTTTTTAGATTTCTGAAGAAGGCCTTCACTTGAGAGTTAATACTTTGATAGCTTCTTAAGGACCCTTCACTGTGATGTCATTCATCCCCCCCCTTCTCCACCCACATTTCCAACTGGTTATTATATACATCTGACAGTCGGTATGCAACTACTGCCCCCTTGTGGTGCTACCATGAGAGACTTGAGTGCATTGAATATGTCCCATGGACTTGGAACTAAAGGAACAGAACAGCGCTTGTCCTTGTCAATGTGGCAGTGGTTTGAAGCCCGTTCTGGAGTCACTGGCCACTTTAGGAGTAATACACTCTGGACGGGATGCTAGTGTGTTGCAGGGAAGCCACATGCACACATTCACATATTATGGCAATTTAGAATTGCCAGTTAACCTGAAACACGTCTTGGGACAGTGGGATGAAACCAGAGCACTCAGCGGAAATTGGGAAAATATGCAAACTACACTTTAAACCTACACCCAAACTGCCCATGCACTCTGAAGTGGCAGTGAGACCCACTGAGCCACCAACAGAATAAAAGCATCAGCTAGGAATATAGCACAACAAAGAGTTCAGGTACAACTATTGCCTAATCAAATCCAATTCCTAGATCAGACCGTATGTAGCTATGCTGTGCTTTTGATGCTGCTTAATTTTAATGTATCTGGAGATGTGCCACAAGTGGTTCTTGTGCCCTGAGAATAAAGTCTCTGTTCTCCCCTCAGCTGAAACAAAAAGAGTTGAAGCATATGCAAGAGCTCCTGGAGGAAATGAGGAGGCGGGACAGGGAGCGGGAGGCTCTTGTCAAGAAGAAGGTACCATATTGCCTTTTGTCTCCACACAAAGGGTCCTTGTTAGGTTCTTGAATTAAATGGCAGCTTTAAAGTGTGTGTGTGTGTATGTGTGAGGTTACAGGGTTGCAAGGTGTTGGAGTTTACTGTTTTTCAGTAATTTTTTCAGCTGCTCTGTGACACTTTTAGCTGGATTTTTCTATGCAGAAGTTAAGTACTATGCTTCAAGATATAACTAATACTCCTGTGAACTACCACCACAAGCAGTCTAGGCCAGATATGTGGTGCATACCTGTATCCTTTACCTTCTGTGAATTAGATGAAGGAGTGTTTTAAGGTCTGTCAGTCAACACACTTGGGTTAGTAATCCTGTGTTTTTAGAAATATGAGGTTACAGCTGTTTGTGGTGGTCTGTAACAGCAAATGGAGTACAACCTACTGGAGGAACAAGTTCAGAGGACTCTAGCTGACCTTGAGAAGAGGGAGAAGCAACTGGCTCATGCAGAGATGGAGGTGAGTTTACAAGAGGTGTCACTAGGATGGAGGGGTGTGTCACAATGAAAAGGTTGCAGCCTCAGTGATGTAGCTGAGAATGAGCTCAATAAATGAATGGTGTTGTTAAGACTAGCAGCCCAAGGACCTTTTTTCTCAGCAAATACACTATTGTCGTAGCATCTCAGCGTTCCTCGAAATTGTTTGAATATCGGGGAGCCAATTCCATTATTTCTTATGAAGAAAAATATGATTTGTTCCAGGTTCTTCTAAAAACCTCAGTTAATTTCCTCAAAATATTGCTAACATTCTGAAATACCTATATCACCAATCACCTATTTACCGACAGTTTGAAGAGGACATTAATATGCATTTGTGTGTTCGAGTGCAGTTACTTTATTTAGTGACATACACACAATTGCTTCATTCTTTCTAAGAAGTAATAGCAACAAAGTTTTAATAGTCAAATTTTATTTGAAAAAATAAAAAAGAAACAATATAGAAAACAATTTACCTACTGCAATGGGCTGTTACTGTAACAAACCGTTACTGGGGTTTTTTCCGACCGAACAGAAGTGAACAAAATCGCAAAAACACAAACTGCACAAAATACAATTGAACACTGGTCACACGAGGCAGAGACTGAGAATGCAGGTGCTGGGGGCAGCGCTGCCAAATGGGTTTCTTGTACTCGTGTGAATTTCCAATATACGGCTGTGTTTGGACTGCATTCGTCGTGCCGAGACATCTCGACTCCGACACTGAGCCGGATGTTAATTTATACCGGTTCCCATTATAGCGGGAATTCGGAACCCCAGAGCTTAGTGCAGGTGAGAAAGAGCTGCACAAGAGTGTCACTATTTGCTTTAGATCACAATCTCTGTGACTTCTGTAATGTGAATTTTGTTTTAATGCTGATTTGAAGTTACAATGAAGACTTGGAGCAGATTTATTTATTAATAGCTTCAGCTGATAATGACAATAATGATAAATCGGGTTTTATCATTAAGCTTTTATTATGACTCTGTGTTTACAAATTGAGTTACGAAGTTCCTTTCCCAGTTCTATTTATAAGGTAAGTTTCCACTGTTTTATGCATTTTGTAAAAAGAAGTTCAGCAGAAAGGCTGTAAATTTTCTTGCTGTAAACACTGGCTGAAGGATTGAGTTTTGTGGAGCAGTTACATCTCTACAGGCATTAAGCCATAACGGATTTACCAAAAACAATAAGTTTGTTCAGCCCTGTGGTTCTATAATTCCCTGTCTGATTAATAGAGTCACAGCTGAATGCAGTTGTCTTATGCTTGTATATGTTGTAATTCAGGCAGTAAAATAATATTTATGTGCAATACATGCTTTTTCTTTCGCTCCAAAGGCCACACAAGTAGCATGTCAAAAGTATAAATTGGCAACAGCCTTGAAGTCTTAAGTGTGCACACACACATATTTGAGAGATTAGCATCGTCTGTTGGAAGAATTGCCATGGAAACCTGAACCTGACAAGGAATGGCTGTGCCTGTCCCAATCCACAGACACAGAGACTGCAGAAGGAGTTGAAGGCCAAGCATGAGCAGAGCACGCGTGAGCTGCAGGACAGCAACCGCCGGTTACGGGAGGACTGTCTCCATCAGGTGGACCTGGAGAGGTCAAAAGTCAGGCTGCTGGAAGAAGAGCGTTCAAGACTGCAACAACAAGTAGGTCACTAGGAATGTGATGGTGGTATGGAGGAGTGGTATTTGTGTGTAGGGGTCCCGCAATGTGCAGAAATAATGCTTGGTGGTCACTAGTGCAGCTGAGCAGCTGGTGGGAGTAAACTTGGCAAGTACCGATTTTTGACAGTCATGCATCTGAAGTGAAGTTTGTATTTAGATCCACACATCCACGGGATGGGACTTCAGGCCATTGCGCGGCTATCTCTCTCTCCCACACACACACACACACACACTCTACATGTCAATTAGAGTAATTGAAACATGTGTCTTTGGACTGTGGCAGAATACCCACGTGAACATGGGAGAACATGCAAACTGGAACTTACCTTTTATTATGTATAGACAAAGATGGATCTTTACTCTGTGTCTCACTTGTAAGTACAGTTTTAATGAATTTTTGTTGCTGATACAATAGTCACTTCAGTTTCATTGCCTGAAAACTTCAGATACTCCTACGTACTTAACAGCTGGTTGCTGAGCTGATTTTTAGATGGTTTTCTTCAGGTCTAAATCTGCTGTTTTATAAAACTGTCTGGGGATATTTTTGTTTAGAGTGAAGCTGTCAACTGGCTTTCATCCATGTATGATTTTACACAGGATACTCTTTATGTGTAAGTTGAAGTTACGTATCGAGTCAGCCTTGGAAAGTCTTCGGTTCTTATACCAAACTGCACGTTCATTTATTCATTCATTTCTTTCTACTTTTTTATCATGAACTTACAGTAGTCAAAATTGTAGCTTATTTAATCTTTTGTGCATGACATAAAATGGGATAGGGTTCTTGTTTTCATCAGTTTCTCCCCAATGCAGAAAAAAGTCTGTTTGGTTTTCTGTGCCAGATACAGCTCACTGGGTGGAATCCTTGTGTCTGCAGTCTCGCTGTCCCAGAAGCCATCTGGACAGGGCCGGCTTTAACAAATCAAACAAAGTAGGTTTCTGACAGACAGGAGGGATCTCAGCCAAGCTGCCACATAGCCCTCTATCTTGTCTTCCTGTGTCAGGAATGTATAAACGTACTTAGCAGCCATGTTGGCACACCGTTTATCTGGGCCAGTCTCAGTTCACACCCTCCCCTCCTGCCACCAGTGTGGAATACCAGGCATCGCGCTGGGGGGCTTCTGCTGTGTCTGCTCTGCTTTAAAGCAGAAGCTCTTCAAAGGCATTTGGAAGTGGAGATGCCACACTTGTTCAGGCTTGCCCGTGTTTGCTCATATTCAATATTTGGTGAGATATAAAGAGAAATTATTTTTTTCAGTGTTATGACCAATGATACTGTAAGATAGTTTTTGGGTTAATTAATATGTGTGTGATTTAAAAAAAAAAAAAAAAAAAAAAAAAAAAAATTCTCTATTGGGAAGAGTCCAGGTCCTTAAATACTGGGCTGCTTGTTACCCCACCAGCTGGGAGAGATGTCTCTGTTCTGGGCTGGGGAAAAAAGTTCTTCAGGTTTGAACAGCGAGTTGATAAATCCCAGCTGTAGAGTTCATGGGGCTGTTGAGGGGGGCACCTGCTTCTCAGCCTCTCTCACTGTCTTCTCAGCGGTGTTTTGGTTTTTTCACAGGCTTATTTTTGTGAAAATCACAGGTAGCTTTCTCCAGTTCCCTCCTGAAAGAAAGAATAAATAAGTCAGTGTGTCCTTTAGGGCACCATGCTGTCACAGCTGGCAATGCTGGTGCCTCACGGCTCGTAGTTCAGCGTGTGTGGAGAGTACGTGTTCTCTACATTTCCTCAGGGTGCTCATGGCATGAAGACTTGGGTTTCAGGTGAGCTGGTGACTGAAATGCCCTTAGTGAGTGACTGAACGAGTCCAGCGATGGACTAGCATCTTGTCCAGGGTGTACCCTGTCTTTCGACTTCTGCTTCTGGGATAGGCTCTGGACCACTGTGACCCTGCACTAGAAAAACAATTTTTAATAGTAGATAAATTAATGAATGGACAGATGAACATTTCCTGTGGTAACATTTGTTTAATGCCAAACTTAACTGATCAGTTGAATTTGGGGTAAAGGTTTTGCTTCTGCTGTGTTCTTCTCTGTTGGTTTGGTGTTCCCCATCCAGTAGTCCAGCACGTCAGTGTGTCATGTTTCGCTTTGTTCTGTCTGTATTTTTTTTAACCCCTACACAGATTCGTGATGCAGAGAGCAAGTACAAGCAGCTGGAGAAGGAGTTCCAGCTGTACCGCGAGCAGCAGAACACCAAGCCCGAGGTCCGGCTGCAGTCTGAGATTAACCTGCTCAGCTTGGAGAAGGTGTGTTTACATTTTTACATCCTTTAACACACTACCCTCATAACCATTCTAGTTTTCTTGGCTAATGTGACACTGCGTTCCCCAAATAAAATAATAAACTAGTGTGATTAATTGGTGTTGCAACTTATATTGTATCGTTGTGTTGTCTTAGCTTGTTTTCTGGTTACATTATTTGTTTATGAAGCCCTGTATCTTTCAGCAGAACACAGCACTCCTCTCAGTGATCTCTGTTTGGACCAGTTCCTAGAAGTGCCACTTTTCTGCATACTTGCAATTGATATGTTTATTGTTAATGTTATTGTCTTTCCATTATAGAGTTAGGAAGTTGCCAGGAAAAGCAACTGCTTGTTTAACAGATGTCTTGAGATATCTTAATGGTGCAGTAACTGAACTTGGGCTGAAACTAAATGAGGCCTAGTTGTCAAAAACAAAAGATTGACTCAGGTTGACTGATGCAGGCTGGACGCACTTTCCTACTTAAGGCTCCTACACGTCTGACAAAACATAGACTCCCATGGAAGCTGGATTTGACATCTCGACTAGTTCACATGTGTAGCTAAGTAATAAGGTCATATTTAAAGAGAAGAAAAAGTTCATCTGCCATAATATTTGCCCAACATGACGAAGGTGACTGAAGCCATATATTGCCTTGAAATGAATCAGCCCCCTTTGATCTGCACTTTGTATATATAGTCTTTCAGTGGGTGTTTGTAATGAGCTAATGTTGCGCTTATTTTGATTCGCTGCGTTGTGTTTAAGGTGGAACTCGAAAGGAAGCTGGAATCGACCACAAAGTCAAAACTGCATTACAAGCAACAGTGGGGGCGTGCTTTGAAGGAGCTTGCCAGGTTTAAACAGGTGCGTAAGGCAGTTTGGCAGCTGTTGCCTCACTGCTGGTTCCATCAGGTGTTTTTGGAAATGTCACACTCAAAATGGGCATTATTGGAGCAGCAATGGAGATGGTTGCATTTGCTGTTCAGCGCCAAAAGCTGCTTGTCCAACTCGGGTTCCACGTGGTAGCGGAGGGCGTGTGGCAGGGTACGGAATGCCGGTCCGTCTGCACGTCCATTGAATCAGATCTACTGTCAGTGTATCAGTGTACATGTTCCTATATCTGCTTGCTTGTGTTTTTTTTTTTTTTTTGTTTTTTAAACCCCCCCCCTCCTTCTCCTTGTGTCTGTGAATCCTCCACTGGCTTGTCAGGTCGTTCGTCTCGTGCTGGACCTCGGAGAGCAGAGACACGGAGATGATTAAAGTTAATTAAACAATGAGAAGACGAGCAACCTCTGCCGCTCGGTGGTGCGGGCCTCTGTAAACACACGAGCGCCAGCAAGGGCCTGACACAGCAGTGTAAACAGAGCAGACTCACACAGCTTATCAAGCCCTGTTAATAACTGTTAAAGACAAGAGCCAGCTGGAAAAAATGAACCACTCTGTTTTTAAACTTTAAGTGCCAGATACACTTTGGGAGGGGGGTTTGATGATTTATGTTGTACTAAGGGGTTCATAACTTTACATGAAATTGGGCTATAAATCATGTTTGTATTATATGAGGCATTAGCCCATGCGTTAACCATTTAAACGTTACCTTTGGTTGTCAGGATACAAGCACCGAGCCTCCGTGGAATCACAGCATAATGTGTCTAGCTTACACTTACCGTGTGTCAGATGCCGCTCGGAGCATTCGTGTTTATATTAGGAACTGTGTCGCCTTAATTGATGGTCGTGTCTGTAAGTATCTGATTTCAGGCAGCGTGTCCATAAATACTCCGAGTTGGACGATAATGTCCTCCATCAGATGTTGGATCATTGTTAATAACACTCACTTCCTAACGGGTTGACAGGGACGTGGAATCTGGTTCTTTCTGAAAACAAACTCCAGTCCTCTTAACCCCTGGCACATTCCTGCCTCATTCTTGGCCTGTCTTATCTCCTGTCTCCTGATGCGTGAGGGTTGGTCAGTTGATTCCGTTTTAAGACTAATATGAGTCATATGAGTACAGCCCCCACAGTCCTTGCCTGTTCTTAGCGTGTTTTGACACTTAATATGAGAGCTGTGGAAATGTGAGCTGTGACATGCCGCTCCCCAGGTGCCTGTTCTGCCTGTCAGTGTCGTTTTGTTTTCAGAAAACTAAAGTTGAGTTGTTTCATTTTGAGAACGACCCCCCCCCCCCAGCACTGGGTGACCCGTTCCTGTCTGCCTTTTCGCAGCATCATTTAGTCGGCCTCAGCCTCCGTGACCCCGACTTCTCCTGGAGGGCAGCCCAAAAGCGCTGCACCGCAGGCCTCCGGCACAGCACGGCACAGGAATAGAACCCCCCCCCCCCCCCAATTTAATTGGACTGATTTTTGTAAACTTTAAATGTACTTGCGGAGTAGTAGCTAGGGAAATGGACTGCCCCAAGAGATGCTAGAAATTGTTTAAGTGTGTTGCTTTTCGGCATACTTGGCAATTTGTAATGGTACTCTGGACATTTTCAGGGGTTTGTTTTTACAGTTGTTCTAAATCAAACAAACACATTAGGCACCACTAATCTTAACTGATAGCACAAACGAACACCAGATTCCATGTTGATGTGTTTATTCAAGCACTGGGGAGAGATTGCGCTGGGCACACTTTGCCCAGCCGTGTGGCTGAAGTCATCAGGTCTTGGTTTAGATGGTTTTAAGGCTGAGCTTTGGTTGCAGGGGTCAGATGAAGACCAGCAGAGCAGAATGGCTCCTGAACATGTGCTTTTCCAACATGGCTGCTCGAATGGAACTCAGAGACGGGGCCGAACTCCCGTTTCTGCTCCGTTTAAAACAATAGCATCACGTTGAGTGAAATGCATGTGTTCATGTCAGGTGGTGACTCTGAATTGCATAATGAATTTCATAATTCATTGCTTAATATGTGGGTTTGTTTGTTTGTCCTGCACTGGACTCTGGACCTCTGCAGCCCTGCTCTGGACAAGCAGTTGATGAAATGGGGCAATATTCTGTTTTTATTCTTTTTAGACAATGTTTAATCAGTGCTGTGAAATGATTTGCACTAAATTGCAGGGAATTTAAGAGCAGGAGTGATACTTAAACTAGAAACGTGCACGACTTGAAGAGGGGTTGTCGGCTTGAGCCGATGCCTGACCAGCTCCCAGTGAGCGAATGGTCAGGCCGCAGTAACATCCTGGTCGCCTCCCCAGCCTGACATTGTCTTCTCTGCTATCCCAGAGGGAGCAGGAGGCAGCTATGATGCGGCTGAAGAAGCAACAGCAGGAGCTGGAGCACATGCGACTGCGCTACCTTGCCGCTGAGGAGAAGGAGGCTGTGAAGAGCGAAAAGCAGCAGCTCGAGGACATCAGGAATGAGCTTAACAGGTACCCGTCTCCCATGGCACCATATACTCACAGGCCTGTTGCATTTACTGTGTTGCTGACGAACCTTTTTGGTTAGACTAGGATTTGAACAAAATCAGAAACAAAAAAACTAAAGCGCTTGTTTGAATGAAAGCACATGCTTTTAAATCTTACATAACGCATCATCGGCATCATGTTGTTGGTGGATTCCCTGCCAAAAAAAAGTAGAAAGCAGCATATTATGAGGGAAAAAAATCACGCAGTTTGTGTGTCTGTGGCGGTGTTTTTCCACATCTTCAGTGCTCCTATGCTCTGGCCCCCAGGTTAAAGCAGCAGGAGGACAAGCAGCCACCGACGGAGGTGCCCCTGAATGAAAGTGTGGATGAGCACCTGGGCCGCCTGTTGGAGGAGAGGGACACGCTGCTGCGGACGGGCGTGTACACACACGAGGACCGCATCATTGCTGAGCTCAACCGGCAGATTCAGGAAGCCATGGCCCACCGCCCTGTCCGGTGACCATCGCCTGACCCGTACTGGTCCGGTGTCCCCGCAGCAGCACGCAGACTTGCATCCGGTACAGGTCTCTCCAGTATCCAGTTGTCAGACTCAGCAGGGGGGCGGCACACAAGCAGTTCCAAAAAAAACATTTTACTTTTTTCCGTCTTCTGTTCGCTTCATGTCTGTGTGTGTATATTTAATCCACGTACTGTACTTAGACTCTGTGTTCTGTTTGTGTTGGGTGTGTGTGTGTGTGTGTGTGTGTGTGTGTGTGTGTGTGTGTGTGTGTGTGTGTGTCGCAAATGCACAATTGCATCCTCATTACTATGAGCCACAGTGCCACTTTTTGCACATTGCTCTCGCCACCCTCAAAGTGAATGTTGAAAATGGTTCAGTGTTTTATTACTGCTCTGGAAGTGCTTAAGTGACGAACGGAACGTCATTATGTGATAGGAAATGAGTGAAGTTTAAATGTTTTCGTTCTAGATCATATCAAGTGAGTGTTGTAGATGTACAGTCACCAGATGGCACTCTTACTAAACATAATGCCCTCTGTTCTGAGTGTCCTGCCAAAGGTAAGGCGGATATGGAGTGTTTGTTTTTGTTTATTTCTGTAGTGAAAGTCCATTTATTTATTTGCCATGATTTATTGTGAAATAAATTACTTTTTTTGACACTCGTACAGCTTAATGCTGACTTCACATTTCTCACCCCACACCTGCTTTTCAAATGTGTAATAATACTGTGGCTCCTGTGTGTGTGTGTGTGTGTGTGTGTGTGCAACTCCTGTCATGTTTTAGTGTTTCCTTTGTTTTATAAAGCTGCAAGAAATTTAGTTGCCCAAATGAGAGCTCATTTCATTGTGGGGATCATGTAGTTTGGCCCCGGCTTTTTAAAAACTGCTCTAGTGGAGAAAAACGCTGAGAGCACAGAATTCAAAGTGGTGGTTGGTGTTGGTGGCCCCCAACAATCTTCTCACCCACAAACAGAATATAAAACATGTATATTTCTAATTTACAGTGATTTACTTTTATATAGCCAGGTCATTTTTGTAACATCGCTTCCAGGCAAGCACTTGAGTAAGAGCAGGGATTCGCTCCTCGGTCCTTCCACGTACAAGACAGCGGTTCTAACCAACCCGCCTCTGGCTGGCTTTCCAAAAGTGTCCCATTTACAGGGCTGCGGAGTCGGGACCTGCGCGGAGTTTATAACTGGGCATTTTTGATCACAACGAATCAAAGATAAGAATTCTCAAGCTTTAGCGCCAAAGTGTCCTGCAGCTCCCTGTGTGATAAAGCTCTCCTTTGTTTCAGTGCCTAACACTGATGTGAGCAAATCTGGCAGCTGCAGCACCGAGCACCCCGCTGTTGTGCTGGAAGTGAGGCAGGCCTTACCTTGGGCTCGTCTTGTGTCCGCACTGCCAGCGACCGCTGCGAGAACGTGACCGAGTGGTCCTGCATTCTGCTGATATAAGAAGGGGAACACAGATTTAGCTCATGCTCCTGGTGTGTGGTTTCCCGGTTCTGCCTCGTGGCCACCACTTCCTGCGGGTACTGGCGACCGATGGTTTGTTCGATCTCTCTCGCTTGCTCTGCGATGGAGACCCCCTCCCACCAGCAGCCCATCGGTGACAGCTTGTACAGGCGATACGAGCTCAGGCTATCGGCACGTCGGCCGAGTCGCCCTGCCAGGCCGCCTGGACCCTCTCCTTTACGCCTGTTTGAGGTCTGATAACCACCCTGCGTGTGGCAGGTACACCTCTCTAACGTGTGTGTGTGTGTGTGTGTGTGTGCGCGCGCGCGCGCGCACTTCCCTGACCTCTCACATCATGTCCCACGAAACCCGAGCGCTTTCTGCCCTGAGAGTGAACGTAGGCCCGATGATGAGTATAACCCTGCTGGGCCTGCTTCATGCCACAGGGGCCGCGTGCTGTTAGGCCAGAGAACTTCCCCTCATTACTTACTTGGCTTTGCTTTAAATGCATTTTGATTCAAATAAGATGTCAAACGTGTCTTTTTCACCAGTGTTAAATAGATTTATTTAAAATAAAAACAACACACGTACATATGTGATGTTTCCTGTTTACTTGTTACAGAAGTTAAAACTGAGCAGATTGGTAGTACCTACTTTGGGTTTTTCTCCCCTTTCTGACTCAAGTTACAGGGTTATGTTTGATTTAACAGCCAGTGAATGATATAATAATGTACATATTCGTTGTATATTTTCACTCTTAAGCTATTTATACCACATTTAAGCTTCATTTGGGTTGACGTGGCTGAAAGATGGTAATGAACACATTTCAACGTGTGCGATTTGAAATGTGAGACTCGTTCAGTCAAAATTCCAGTCTAGGCTGAATTATTAAGATTTTGCCTAAAATTAAAACCAGAAAATGCCTTGTGTGGTGAGAGTCAGGGCTCCGCCGTACGTTGCGAACACGAGGGGAAACTGCACGGACAAGAAAAAGCTACTTAAGGCCACAGACTGGGCGCCGCTCTGGTGTATCGGATCAATTTTTGCCACAATATCTTCCGTCCTCATTTGAATGGCCAAAAACAGCTCATAACGGTGTGGCTGGTTGTAGTAAAGAAGATGGCAAAATCAGAAAGGATACTGACTATATATAGTATACAAAGAGTGAATCATGTTATGTAAGTTACTATAGCTGCCAATACTGTGTGTGTGTGTGTGTGTGTGTGTGTGCAAATTTTTAACATATACATCGGAACATCCTTAGGTGCTGCTCAACTGCCTCGAGACCAAAAAAAGTTCACTGTAAGACCGTTGAGCAGCATTTGCCCTCAGCAGACACCGCAATGGTAAAACGACAAATATCTACACACGCAGAACCAAAGCACACACCTCTACACCCTTTACTGTAGCTGCACTAAACGAGAAGCTTCCGGAACAATTGCCGTCCCCTCTGGCCTTCTTCGTGTCAGACACCTTAATTTCTGGCAGCCTTGACAAACGCAGAAAGAAACAGACAAACAAAAAGGAAACCACATGAGGACGACGGGGTTTGACCTGCGACTAGATGTAAACGCCTGTATTGACGCATCTCCTTTGTTAACATCGAAGTGCCATCAGTTTGGCAAAAGGCGACATTGATGTTCGGTAATCCGAGCGACCCGTTTTCGCAGGACGCGTCTGTGGTCCCGCTCTGCTCCTTCCCGCTGTGTCCTGCTGGGCGGCTCCTGACGTCTCCTCGCTCACCCTGGGCAGGAGGATCGCCGCCGCTGCCGCCGGGGAAAAAGACGGCGGTTATTGTTTACGAAAAGGTGCATCTTTCGTGTGGCAGCCTAACAAGGTTAGGGCAAAGCATCATTTGCCAGACTCTCTCTGCTTACTCGGTATGTTTCTAGTTATATCTGCTTAAAAATGTTTGGGAAAAACCCAGTTTGGATGCTGAATGCTTTTGAAAGTGTGACCCCTATTTGCTCAATACTTTCCCAAGCAGGAAATTCCAGGAAAAGCAACCACTATAGCCTTAAACTCCAGGGCCATTTTCACATGTGTTTTCAAAATAGTCATTTTCACGTGATCGTTTCTTTAGCCTCTGGGCAAAGCTGCATTTCGCAGGTCTATGTTCCCATGGCCAAGTATCATGATTGATGTCCAAAATTTTAACTGTATTTGTTTTAGAAATTTATAAAACCTCCCCTGAGAATAATTTCCTTAAATCACTCACAAGATTGCCAATTTTGTTATTATTATCTTCAAATTGTAGTTTGCTCACTGAACGTCTGATGAAAGGTGGTAGATGTTTTATTCTCTGAGTTCAAGGTAATGTCATAAGTGGTCTGAAAAACAGCCTGGGGTTGGAATGTATATTGTCGGTGAGAGTGAAAAGTATGTATGCAAGGGAGAGCTAATAGTTAAATAAATACCAAGGATATTACGTGACTCATGGGAACTGTAACGATAGAATAACAAATATCACACAAAGCTTCACGCTGGCTGTAGTAAAGTTCAAAATGATAAAAAGCTCAGAGTAATATAACTTGCAAAGTGTGTTCCCGTCTTTTTTTTTTTTTTAAGGGCAAGATGCCGGTGCAGTGGGTAGAGCTGGTTGGGTGTTGGTTCGAGTCCGGTTCAGTCCGCGTCGGTTTCCTCCCACAGTCCACACCCGTGTGTCCGGTTAATTAGTCGCTCTAAATTGCCCGTAGTGTGTGCATGTGAGTGTGTGTCCACCCCCGTGACGTTTCCTAGCCTGGCACCCAGTGGGTCCCGCATAGGCTCAAGACCACTCTGACCCTGACCAGGATAAAGCGGTTAATGACATTGGATGGATTGATATATATATTTTTTTAAACCATGTCCCCAATGATGCTATAGGTTATTGTAGGTTATGTGAAAAATTTTAATATTCAGATGGTTCAGCTGTGACCATGAAAGCTTTCAGTGCTCAATGTTTTCATTAAGAATTAAAATCTAAGCAAAAAAACTGTCCAACATTCCTTGAAACACAGAAAAAAAGAATGATACACATTAGTTTGTAGAGCTGGATAAGGTGACTTACGTGGAGTATGAAATGTCCCTTTCATTCCAGAAGATGAGGGCGAAGTGTCAGCTTGTGTGTGAGGCTTTGCTGAGCAGCACGGGGGGTCCTACCTCACAGGCTTCTCTTGCACCTGATATCTGACATGCTGGAGCTCCAGCCAAACCACATGCTGGAAAAGCCTCCTACAGCCTCATAGTTCCATTTTCTTGGATCCCAGTGAGAAACTTTGTGTCAGACCAAACATACGGGCTGTAGAAAAACAGTCCCTGTATAATTAAAGCCAAACGAAATAGCATTATTACAAAAAAAATTGCAAGTGGTGTATTTAAACGATTCCTTGTTGGATTAATCTGATGGGCAGGAGTGAAACGAAGAATAATAATGTCGCAATCTTCTGTGGCTTAATGCGCTGAACGCCGGAGACCCGATCAGGCCTCCTTACCCTGTTGACAGCTGAGCCTCAGAGCACAGAGGACTGCGGGACAAGTGAACCAGTCAGGAAGTATCGCAGTAATGGTGAGGATTCGAGGGTAGAGAGGCTTCTGGAAAGATTCACGGTGTTTTAATAAGCCAGGGTGCAGTGAAGCCGTATCTCAGCCTGGGCTCTTTGGGTCACATCTGAGACCTCTCAAGTGCTGCCTGAGCAGAAGAAAGCCAGGAGCCCAGGGACGTGACCCTGTACCCAGGCGGCACAGAGGCCAGAGTCTGACAGGGAAGGCTTGGATGCCCCAGGGAGGCCCTCCACACATCATCTGTGCTCAGTCAGTGTTTCTACTTTGTTTTACTGAAGAAAGTAAAACAAAAATAATAGTGACAGGGTTAGAGGTGGTGCCTTATTTAATATTACAGTAACCTGTTGGTTGGTTGTTTGGATAATCAAACAAATTGCTCAATAGAGCAAAACTGTACAATGTATGTTCAAGTCTTGCCTCGCCGGTTTGAACTAAATTGTCTTCTTGATAAATTTTTAAGAATATTAATTATTCCAGAAGATCCTTGGACTTCACCCTGTTTAACGGGTGGCGCAGTGAGCAGCACCGCAGCCTCGCAACGCCTGGGCCGGTTGGGTGTGAGTTGAAATCCGTTTTGTGTGGCGACTGCGTGCTATTCCCGTGTCTCTGTGGGGTCTCTCCAGGTGCTCTGGTTTCCTCCTACAGTCCAAAGACACCTGTGTTCAGGTTTGTTGAAGATGCTAAGTTGTCCTTAGTGTGAGAAAGTGTGTGTGGCCACCATGGGATGGACTGGTGTCCCTGCTTGTCTGGTGCCCGCTGGTTCTGGGACAGGCTTGACTAAAGAAAGGGACTGTTTACCTTTTTCAAAAAATTTAATAACCGATTTTAGAAGAGAAATAATCTCGTTCTCTGTAATTATAGTTATTCATAATTATAGTTTGCTTACATTTTATTATAACAAGGGATAGAAAAGCTGTTCTTTTCTCTGTGGAAACACATGGGGGTCCCTTCCTTTATAATGAGGTTATTTGTATTTAGTAACATGTGCTGGTCCTGAAACTCATATTCTCTCCTGTGTCACTGAGTAGCTTTTCCAGAGCTGCTGGTCAGGGCAGAAGAAGATGGACAAACACCACAGTGTTAGCAGAAGTTGAACAGCAAGCAAGAGGCAAAAACACAATAAAACCTCTGACATGGTGGACATGGTATCATTGTTCAGTAATTTAAATTTAATGTCAGTGTTCTTGTAAACATGCACAAAATATTTAAAAACAATGATTTAATCTGCATTAACACGTGTTTTTGGTCAATGTAATAACACAACTGCAGCGCTATAACTTCACGCCCGCTAGCTCAGCCGAGCTGTTTGTTTTTTGTTGCCTGGCAACCGTTTCTCCTTGCTCTTGCGGACAGTACCTGTTATACGTCGCGAATCACCGGTTGATCACTTCTTTCAGGAAACACAGTTGACGTGCATTCTTCGGATGTTTTATCATTTTTTTTTAAAAGAATTGTCTTTAATCCATCACAACACACTTAAAAAAAAAAAAAAAAAAGCCAGTTCCTGATTTCTGCGTTGACCTTCCACCGTGGTCTGCATGCAAATACGAAATGTGAGTGAGGGGAGCAGCTGAGAGTGGAGTAAAGTTTTAATCGGTCAGAAACACAGGGACCATTTCATGTAAACAAGACATACAACGCTGGTAAAATGAGAAATTCTCAATGTCCAAAACAGGCCTGTAGTGTAATTTATTTCCTGTGGGATAAAGGTTAATTTTTGTCCTGTTTTTGTTTTTAAAAAGGCAGTATGTTTTTAGCATGCAAATGATGCAGATGTTGAGTCGTCTTTGGGTTTTGTACCCTATTCGGACCCCCCCCCCCCCATATGCAAAAAAAAGCCAATGGATATACAGGCGTTTTCAGTTCCTCTGAGCCACATTGCTTTGCTCATTCAACTCGCTTAAATTCCAAAAAACAAAACATTAAATACAGTTACAGGGCAGGAGGTCATATCTGACCTAAAAGCAGAGGTTTAAGGTGAAACCAAACTGATCTTTTCGCTCAGCTAAACACGAGACAATCTTCTATGAGGAGTGAATTTGAAATAACTTCCGGTGACTCTTCACTCCTCCTGTTTAAAATATAATACTGAGACTATATACATAAGACTGCTTGAAAGGCAACATAACTTTTACAAATAATAATAATAAAAAAATAATTACAACAGAAAATTGAATTTAATCATGTAAGGCTCCCCTGATACGTCGCAGTGCCTTCGGAAAGTATTCACCCCCTTAAAATTGTTCACAATTTGTTCCTGTTGCACCTCCAGATTTTAGTTTAATGAAATAATTTTTTTCACTAGCAATAAATTCAACACATTTATGAGTTAAAGGAAAAAAAATTATTCACAAACATTCGTTTCTCTGAACGATCGACATTTCTCATGTAGAGAAGCACCCCCCGGCGAGCCGATACTTTGTCGTGTAGCAGCAGTTACAGTCATGAGTCGTGAGCTTTGCATGTCTAAGTGTATTTTGGACTTTTTGCACGTTGTTCAATTCAAAGGTGCTCCAGCTCTGTGCATCACACTGGAAGTGTCAGTGCAGTCATTTTCAGGCGGTACTCCAGCCTTTCAGTGGGGTTTAATTCTCCGCTCTGGCTGGGCTGTTCCAGAGTTGTTTCAGGCCCCCCTCAGTCAGTTCCGCTGTGAGCTTCGGGTTATTGTCCTGCTGGAAGCCGGATCTTCGCCCGAAACGCAGCTGACTGACCGAAGCAGGTTCTCCTTGAGGACCTGCCTGTATTTGGCTCCATCCGCATTTCTAGTGACGGTAACAAGCTTTTCAGTTCCTCCTGAGGAAAAGCAACCCCAGAACATGATGCTGCCACCACCGTGCCTGACAGCAGGGACGGTGTTACCTTTACCTTTGCCTTCAGGTCAGAGCTCATCTTCAGTGGCATCAGACCTCAAAAATGTCTTCCAGAAGGTTTCAGGCTTTGTCACATGGTTTTCAGGGAACTCCAGGGGTCACTTTTCTCAAGTGTTGCTTCCTTCTCCCCCAGCAAGGCTGCGTCTGTGATGTTACAACCCAATCTGGAGTTGGGAAGTAACACAGGGAAGGTGGGAGAAGTGCTGTAGAGGTTGCTGATGTCTGTAAAGTTTCTCCTACTTCTGCTCAGTTTGAAAGGACAGCCTGATCTCAGTGGTGTCCAAGTTGTGCCACATTTTCCCATTTTTGGGCCAGTGGACTTCACCGTGTTCCCTCACAGCTTTGGCAAACTGTATATTTCCTTCTGCAGCTTTTTTCCTCCTAACACATCATCTCTAAGTTCCATAGGCAGCTGCTTAGTCTTCATGACAGCAGGACTGATGTGATCTTCTGTTTCCATTGTGAGACCTGAAAAAGTGAGTGGGCTCTAAATGAACACGGGCCGGTCGATGTATTTACTGTGATTTCTCAACAGACCTCAACAACGCACCCAGGTTAGGTTTGGGAACAAAGAGGGTGAATGCTTATCAGTGAAGTAATTTCCAGATCTTTATTTTTAAGCGTAATTCTGAAGATATCTAAATACTTTATTTCCTCTAAACATTACAGACAACTACAGGAGTGGGGAAAATCCCATTTAAAGATGCTTTAATTTGACTTTGCAACACAGCAGAATGAGAAACAATCGATTTTGGGGGGGGGGGGGGGTTAAATAGTTTTGGAAGT
>UFQX01000364.1:87712-144191 GCA_900497675.1 Arapaima gigas | reverse complement strand
TTTGGGGGGGGGGGGGGGTTGAATACTTTCGGAAGTCACTGTATATTTTATGCCATAATAGACCACCTTCACTTTCTTGAAAAGACCCCTGAAATGTTCTGCTTTTCCCATTTTTCTACACGAATAACATACTTGTTCACATGGATGTATGGACTCATAATACATTTTACACAAAATTATTTTCATTTATAGTTAAATAGACTCCATTACATTTCAGAGCGATAGACTGAAACTGAAGTTTTATTAAATTAGTCCAGATTGTTCAAAAGTGCACAAAACATGGTATGAGAACAATGGCTGATAAATTCTCACTTTTTACATTTTATACCGAGACTCAGCGTCGCTGTTGGCCTCGTCGTTGTTTGGTTTACGGTTCCCGTCGAAATGCCACACGGCGACCAAAACGAAAAGGGACGCGGTCGTCACCCCCTCCGTTTAAAAACCACGCTGTCGAAATGGCGCAGTTAAACGTAACTGTGCGTTCGCAGAACAGAGAATCAGACTCAACCCCCACAGACGCCTCTCCCTTCACCATTATATTACAAAGAGTATGAAACTGAAATATGAAGCTACAAGACGGGGAGTTTCCTTTTTTGGAATCTGAAGTCCCAGAACCCAGGAGCTCCTATAGCAAATCATAAATAAATAATCTTTTATCCCCTCCCCCGACGCCAGGCCTTAACCTTCCCTAAGCCCATCCCAGTCGCTCATCGGTGCCAAGATCAATATCTCCTAACATCTTACTTATTTTATTACTGCTTTTGGTTTTCTGGGGCTGATTGAGAGTTTCTCAAGAGGAAATCTTTGGTTTTGCTTAAGTGTCCGTGACATTTAATCATGATTTTCCTTGCAGTTTAATTCCGGCCAGTCAATCAACTAATCCACCTCGATTGATTCTCCGCTCTCGCTGATGGGCTTGCACTCGTTGGGCATCCTCTGGTGTCTGCTCAGCTGCGTGGCCTGCGTGAAGCTCCTGTCGCACCTCTCACACCTGCAGCAGAACACAGGAGAGCAATAGGAGCTCAGAGCCGCTGCCGTCGCGTGAAACACCCCGCCCCCCCCACGCACACACGCACACACAGAGTCTCTCGCAGGCAGGCTGCCCTAATGGTCACTGACACTTGAAAGTGTGCAAGAATCCCCCAGGGCCGGAGGGGTGTAATTGGTGGCCGGTCCTTGGGCCTCGACGGTGATGATGTGCAAAGACACGGCACACCTTAGAACACAGGGCCCTGTCAATAACCCACAGGGAGGGGGCTGTCGCTAGACATGCCTCTCCAGATAAGGCCCATATCGTTGTCTTTCCTGACAGACAATAAGCAGAAAGAGGTTTTATTCTCCGTGGACTGACTGTCGAGGGGAGCGTCTCCGAGGAGAGGGTCTCCGAGGGCCCTATTGCGGGGGGAGACACTTTCACTTGCGTACAGTAGTCATGGAGAAACATGTTGCTGTAATGTGAGATATGTTCCATCGCTGTGAGCCTTTCTAGCGTGTCTATCCTCTCTGCTGTTTCTCTCCTTCTGTGTGTCACTAGAAGTGGATTTCGAGGGAGTTATTTTTACTGGACCAATGCAGGCTGAGCACTTTGCTCGACGGTACTGCAGCACTGACAGAACCAGCAGCCTTTGCTACGTCACCTGCTGCCCCGAGATGGATTTGTTTTGGGGAAAGTAGCACCATGGTTTGGGGTTCAGTCCTTCATATGTTAAGATAAGGAGACAGCACAACTGTGTGATGATGAAATTTGAGAGGAGCAGGTTGTGAGTTTTGCTCCAGCCTCTGTTCCTTGTGAACCGGTAACCAGTTTGAACACGTGTGTACGTCATCCGGTTGCCGGAGAAGACCTTCGGTGTGTTTTTGCACGTCAAGGAACGTTTTACTGTTTGGTACAAAGCTAATATCCATCCACTTCTGAGCAGGGTCACAGTGGTCCAGAGCCTGTCCCGCAAGCGGAGCTGGTAGGGCGTGAAACTGCCGGGACAGGATATCGGTCCTTTTCAGGGTGGCCCCACACACACCACACACACACACACAATGGGAAATTTAGAGCGGCCAATTAACCTGAAACACGTGTCTTTGGACTGTGGGAGGAAACTCCACCCAGAACATGCGAACTCCGCGCCCGACCAGCCCAGGCGCTGTGAGAGGGCAGCGCTGCTCACTGAGCCACCGTTGAGAAATGACGAAACGCGGCATATCAGACAAACACAACTTTGAACCGATAATCGAGCAGGGAGGCATAGTGAAGTAACTCTGCAGATCAGCTGAAAGACCAAAGTTGCAGACCTCATCCAAAATTATCCAAGTGATGTTTCACAGCCGAGACTTGACAAACGTGAAATGCCAGCTTTAATCTATCAACCATAGATTCAGCTCAATGAAAATAACTCAGCCGTATTGACTAGGTAAAGATTTCTGCTGTGTATTCATTAATGTCTTTGTGAAGCTCTCTCTCTCCAGAGCATTTGAAACGCTGATGGCACATTTGTGCAGCACTGATTGCTTATTAGAAAGCTGATTTGTTGCTCATTTTGTGCCTCCAAATCAAGCACCTGTCTGTCGAGCTGCTCGGGGTGACGGTGACCCGTGACCTGACGTAAGTGGAGCTAAGCTGCTTGATAATGAACGTCCGGCACAAAACCCGTTTCCTGTAGGTTTAAACTTGTCGGGAAGCGAATGGAATAATCTGTTACCGAAATGCACAGGTCGAAGGGTTTTTACCTTTTGGGTGTTTGGGATGTTGGGTCTGGTTTGCGGCGTGTTTTTCCTGTGGTTTTTTTGAGTCGGGCGTGTGACGGGAATAGCGTTGCGCGTCGGTGTACTTAACAAGTCGGCTTTCTGTTCTTTTGCGGACCCATGTCCACGGTGACAGTGGGAGTCCTGACAGACGTTCATTGTGCACACCGTGTAAATTATCGCAGTTTCTTCCCTGTCCGTTTTAAATACGAAGCTCCTTTTCCCCTAAATTAGTACATTTGTACTTGATAAGCAGTGTTTTTATGATTATCGATTATAGATTTCGACATTACGTGACTGGCTTTGCCCTTTGTAGGCATTATAGACATGGTTACAGTAAGCAGTCCAATAGCTTTAATTAGAACTGCATGGTGGCCCTATTGAAAACATGACAGACGTTTGGTGTTGAAAAAAATTGGAGTCAACAGGGTCAGGCGTAAGTAACGGCCATTAAATTAAAAGAAATCTATTATCCACCGTGACCCTTAAACTTATCCAATTAATTACAGAAATCTGTTTACACTGTATCTTCCAGAGGATCAGTCAGAAAGAGGGAAACGGTGGGATTTTTTAACCTTTTTTCGGAGTGGAAAAATGTGACAAGGAGGCAGCACTGCGGAGGTCTTTCGACCACACGAACGGTAACACGGGCTCTGGGTCGAGTGGCCAGCGCCTGTCTCTGAGGGAAGAGCTAAGCAGGTTCTAAATTCAATTCAAATTCAATCATGCAAAGTTGCTTATAGTTGAAATAATCACTTCAGTCACACAGTTAGGAGCAGAGGGTATGAATGTATAACCCCTTTCTACTCTGCCACCTTCAAGAAGCCTCTTGTGACTGTTGTCTTTCTGAAAATACTTACAGGCTGCCAGTCGGAGGCTACAGTATAACTGTTTGTTCTGACAGCCGATCGCGAATTATTATTTTATTTGCTAGGAAAGCAGTTCCACCAAAGAAGCCTTGTGTTACAGTCCTGCAGCAGGAGTGTTTGAGTGAATCACTGTATGGAAAGACGACCAGAAAATGACAGTGATTTATTTCTAAGTGTTTGGTCCACCACACAATAACTTCTTTTGAACATTTGTCGATGTGTTTGACCTATTTTGTTTTATTTCTGGCCACAGTATTGTATATTATCCAAACCATTATTAAATAATTCAGTACCAATGTTTCTTTTTAAAAAATACATAAATTCATAACATTTTTAAGCACTTCAGTATTGAGTGCCACACGACAGCGAGATATAGTAAGTGCTACGATCGGTCAGTCGGCTCGCTGAGCTTGTTGATGGCCCTTCGTCGGTCAGTGGCACAACTGGTCAGGTAGACGTGGTGCTACGGGGGATACAGCGGCGGTCATGGGAAGACGGTAACTGCTCAGGAGTGTCAGTGTGCATGCAGTAAAAGTTGTTGTTTTGCTGGGTCGGTATATCCTGCCGAGAGGGGCGCTTTTGCAGGGTTTTTGGTGTGAGTTCAATTCAATAAAGGGAATGCACAATAAAGGGAAGACTTTGCCGAATTAACCTGCTGCATCTGCGTCTTTGTGTGATATAACAGTGAGAAGAACTAACAGTGCGAGATGCCAGAAGATGGTTGCTGGCTGTACACCGGCACACAGTCTCATATGGTGGTCATCTTATGCAATCATTGCACAAGTTGTTACATATGCATGTACACGTGTCCAGTGTTTTAATCCATTTTTATAACTTTTTGTGTACAGTATAAGCAATAAGCACTCAATCGTGCTGTAGTGTATGTTTTCTTACAGCTGTCGGCAGCTGCTGTCATTGTTATATGACATCATACATGTAGCATACAGGTACTGCACATTGTACATTACAAGCTGTTCATGTGTACACATTTTAATTAGCTACAAGATGTATGTTCACCCTCAGGAATTCCTGAAAGTCAATTTAAAAATTGGAAATCAATTTTTGGTCAATCTTGTCCGTTTAATTTTTTTTAATCATCGCAACAACTAACTAACTAACTAACTAACTAACTAATTAATTAATTGTCGTAGGTGCTAGTCACACTCGGTCACACGGGTGTCGTGCTGGTCACTGTAATGAGGTGATCCAATGTGAATGAAATGTCTACTCATGTTTTTACCAAAAAAACAAGTTTATTCTGGTGCTGTGTCCATGATTAAAGTTTTAAAGAGATGCAGCTCTCTTAAAGCAGTACACACTTCAGATCACGTCCATTATGCAACATACACACATTTACACACAGTGTGGAAAAAAAAATTTTTTGCACATTTTTACAGGCTTAGATGAGATTGTGATGTTGGAACTTTTCTTTTTTTTTTAGTTAAAAAAGGTGCATTTTATCAAGCAGATCAGCGTGGAAATCGAGCGATGGTGTTAAAGATCAAATCGCGTTCAAACAAAAACGTCTAACTCAAGTCTGCGTGAATCGAGGGATGATTATTTGAAAAGACACGCAGCGGAGATGGATGGAACTGCCACTGAGCTGAATTTGACTCACAGTGACCACTTGCGTGGTGTTGGAGGAAAGGGAAGGAACAGAAGTTGGTCACCAGTGCATTATTCTGTGCACATTTGTCGGGCGTAGAACACAAACTACACACCCAAAGCTGGACTCAAACCGTGCACTCATGAAGCAGCCCAAGAGCCGTGAAGCACCAGTGTAACCTGCTGTAAAGTGTAATAACATGGCAAAGTCAAAATATCCTTTATAGTGGTGATTATGCACTGCATTTAATGTCCCACTCGAAGAATCACTGAATTTAGCTTTCAAAATGTACAAAATGTATGACCCCAGTGTATCTAATTTCACAATAATAAAAATGATCAGCCACTCTCAAAGAGAATAATATTCAATAGAAAAGTCCATGCGTGCTTTGTGATATTATCCAGAGACTGGAGATGGAAATACATTTTATAGATTACCGTGATAGCCTGTTAAAAATATATATGATTAAGCACTTTATCTAGTACAAAAAAAGCTTGCAGTGTCATATTCTAGATAATACACCTGAAACTGTAAAACCTTTAACACATATATTTAAATGGAACTGAACAGGGTATCGCTTTCTTTTAAAAAAATAATGGCATGTTTTTGCTACTTGTTAATCATTTCAAGGCGACGAGGATCGGAAGTCTAGCGACTGGACGACTAGATGTTAGGAGATGATCTAGACATGGATTCTGCACACGCTCAGAACAGCACCCGTTACCACTGATTCTGTACAGCCATGAGAGGGAAGGAGGTATCCAAGTCACACAAGCCGACAACATCCCGGGGCAGTAATGACTTCTTTCAGGCGGTGGTACTCACTGTTACTTACTTGAATGGCTTCTCCCCGGTGTGTGTGCGAATGTGGTTGTTTAAGGTCGTGGCCCCGGCGAATGCGCGCCCACAGTAGCCGCATTTAAAGGGCCGGTCGCTGGAGTGAGTGACCACGTGGTTGCGCAGCTCGGACGGCTGGGAGAAGGACTGGGAGCAGTGGCCGCACTGGTATGGCCTGCTGACACAACAGGAAGGTGGAGGTTGGGGGTTGTGAGGGACACACCAGAGCTGTTTCTACGGCTGCATCGCGCTCATCAACAATCCACCGTGGCCCACGATTTGACTATCTATCAATGTGTGGATGAGCTGGCTGGGCTCTGGACCATCATCCTGTCACTTCCCTGTAGGTTTCAAGCTGTAATTGTCCTTGTTAATCTTGATTCTGTTCCCAATTAGTCACAGAAAGCTGACAAATTGCACATTTTTGATACAAAAGAAGGCACTTAGCAGGAAAACTGGAGCAACTGACTATTCAGCTCAGTGTCATCGATCACATTATTTCCCAAATTAAATAAAAAAATACGTAGCCAAAAGTATGACCCTTGTTTCCCAACTATTTCTGTCTTTTTTTTGCTCATTCAAGTAAGTCAAACAGGCAAACAACAAAACAGCCTGCAAAACTGATGGTTATGGTGATACTTGTCACAATACTGTATAAAAAAGGTGTGGAGAATCTGGGATTAAATGAGTAAATTGTGTAGCTTGAAAAAACTTGAACTGAAAGTGCCTCTCAACTTTTCATAAATGAGTGTTTAGAAAAAAGAAAATTCATCTGTTAGCCCACAGCGATCCAGACGCACCAACAGTCCAGAATACACAGCTAAACAATCAGCAGAATGTTGTTTTAAATAAATTGATGACTCTGTTTGAAAAAATATTAGCTAATATTTTCAATACAAACATGTAAAAAGACATTTCATAAGTTGAAAGACCTCAAGGAACAAAGACAAGCACCTTAATCAGTTTATGTTCTATAGTTGTGTAGAAGTACATTTGGCTGAACTATAGCCACTAAAATGTGAAACAAAGGGCTATTTTTCAAACATCTTTTTGTCCTTTTGCTGGCGTGCCTTTGCCCTACTGACTTAATATGCAGTTTGTTCTGAAACTGGCCAATGAATACAGATGCTTCTGCAAGACAAATGTGCGGATATAGTTTATTACACTTGGGTTCGGCGATTAATGTTTGGTTATTGTTTATTACATGTGGGCGGCACGGTGGCTCCGTGAGTAGTGCTGTTGCCTCACAGCACCTGTTCTGCTTAGGCGTGAGTTTGAACCCAGATCGGCCTGTGTGGAGTTTGCATGTTCTCCGTGTGTCCCCTGCCGCAGTCCGCAGACATGGGTTTCAGGTTAACAGGTCATTGTACAAATTGCCTGTAGTGTGTGAATGGCGTGCGGTCCAGGGGCAGTTTCGTGGCCTGGTGTCCGTGGCTTTTAGATTAGGCTCAGGATCACTGAGACTGTACTCTGGGTAAGACAGTTAGGAGGAGGAGGACCGCTTGTTACAGATACAACCCTACCGCTACTGCGTGATGACACAAAGAACCTTGGGACTTTTCACACATACACACACACGCACACGTACGGGTGTGCGGCAGCTTCCAGTACAACAAAGTCCACATACACTAACAAGAAACAGACATGCAGCAGCACCCACTATTATTCAGAAATATGCACAAACAAGCTAAATCAAGTAAGCAACTTATGAATTACATTTACCAAACAGGGCTTTACTTTACAAATACTATGTGCCAGATCATCAGTAGCTTTATAATTTTAATCTTAATATTCTAAAATTTTACTTTTTATTCTTTTTAATATTTCTTAAGGACATTGTCTAGTTGTGCATATACCTAAATCAAGGGTTGCATTAATATGGTAATGCAGGTGTCACCATCCATTACTGTATGTTGTATATTTGTTTTTACTTAACTACATCTCACTAAAATTCTCACATTTTCTTGAATGAGTTGTTTTTCGCAACTAAAGCTATGAACAGCTGTCACTTTCAGCAACGATAATGTTAGCAGGTCACAAAATAAAGTGGTTTTCCCCTTAATTTCAGACCTCTAATAAGCTGCATAATCGCAGCATTTCTTTGAAGGTATAAACAAATGAGCTTTGAATACTGCTGTCATTACTTGCTGCAATGAACTCATCAAAGCATCATCAGTGATTTATGAAATGACTCTGTTGAAAATATTTGCGCTAAGTATTGAGAGGTTTTGGTTTCTGTGTATTGACTCTACTGCTAAATGTGACTGGTAAGGTGGTGCCTTCCATTCACAAAGTGCAGTAATTAAGATGCAGTATAAAACAAATGACCACAGACAAGACCCTCATCACCGATAGTCCTTTAAGTGCCGACAGGTTAAGGAGGATTATGTGGAAAGGTTTTGAGAGGCAAATTGACACTTGAACAGTTGCTTTAGAGCTCTTTATGATCACTCCTTTATGCATTATGACTAAAATCGCAGCTAAAACAGATCAATACAAATTTCAGTGCCCTAGAATCTGAACACCGGAGCATCAACTGGCAATAATTTGTGGTAGCAGGATGACATGCTGCTCTGGTTTGAGTGCAGTTCAATGTGCTGTCACTGAGTGACAGGTCAATCCTGGTAACCACGAGTGTCTGATTGACAGGACTTGTCTTTACACCGTGGAGGACCTGACTCAGCCGGTCACTTGGAATTTCCAGAGTGGACAGTGCCTCTGACTGCTGGGTGGTTGCAGGCAGGATTGTGCAGCTTGAACCTTATCTTGTACGATTACCAGATAATAGCAGAGCAACAGCCCTGATCCCCGATCCCCAGTGGATTTCGAAACAGGCGTTGCAGTGACATTTACACATCAGCGTCTGACAGGCTTATTTCCGTACGCTGCAATGGCCTGTTTCTCATTTGCAATGTGAATATGCATATTGTCATTTGTATTGGTGACTGTGACCAGTACCGAAAAGCTGAGGTTTCACAGGACTGAAGTCCCAGATGGTGTTTCTCCGATAATCCTGTTAATGGGGTTTCGAACCAGTTAGTAACCACCTTTTTAACACTCGAAATCACTTGTATTTTGCTGCATATTTCCCATTTTGGCAACTAAAATTTAGAAATATTTAAACTGCAGACACTATCACCATTCAGGTACAGTGCTACATACTGGTCACTGGCAGCAAGTGTCATACTTGCTGTGAAAACTGCATTTGAATCTATTAAGTTGTGGGAAGGATACAATATCTTGAACCCTTAAATAAACTTGCATAACTTGCTCTGGATTAGCATATACTCAGACGCATCAGTCGGTGCGTCATCCTACATGGTGTCTTTGCATTTAACAAATAGAATGATGCCCTGGTCCATATGGACTTTATATGGAGAAATGGTTAAAGTGGAATCTCAGTATGGGAAATTTCTGGGGTGGAAGGTAAAGGGTGAATTGTAAGGCTTTACATCTCATTTTTTAATGGAACTGTTGGGTACAACCCTACTGAACATTGCCTCTGGAAGTTGGATACAGACCTTGGCTCTCTGTTTTGTTTCAACTGACTTACAGAACTGAAATCTTTGCTCAACAATGCTCCCTTTCCCAACACCAGACTTCCACAGATTTAGCATTCTGGGAGACACATTGGAAGACAATGAAATCACTGGTCAGTTTGGTCAACCACTAAATGACTTTTCCAGTAGTTTCTTTCTATGAATAGTAGTAATATATCCAGCAGGATAAAAGGCACTGACTAACAGCAATGAAAAATTAATTCCATGGGCAGAATCCCCAGCCAGCAGTGATACAGTGAGTAGCTCTACTGCTTCACAGTGCCTGGGTTATTTGGGCATGAGTTTGAATTTAGTTCAGTCTGTGAGCGTTGCATATTCTTTCCTGGTTTTGCCGTATAGCTCCAACACACAGACATGCATTTCAGGTTAACTGGTCTCTCTAAACTGCCTGCAGTGGGTGTGACTAGTGGCATGTGCTCCCATGCTCTGTCATAAACTGGTATCTCATCCAGGGGTAGTTTCATAGCCTTGAACCCAGCGATTCAGGGGTAGGCTCTGGAGTGCCATGACTCCACTCAGGATTCAGTGGTTAATGAAAATGGATGGATGGATAGATGGAATTCCCATGGCAAGCCAGCAGGAATGCCAGTCTAGAACCCTTCACCACTCCCAATTTCAACACTTCTTGAATACTAAAGTTAATTCAATAACAAAGGATAATCTGGTGCAGATGTGGAGGTGGTCCAATCTTACAAGTATTTAGGGGACCACGTCAACAAAAACCCGGACTGGTCACACAACACCCTGGGAAAAAATATCACTTCTGGTGAGAGGTGTCAACTCAACAAACTCATCAAGAAAGCTGTTCTGTTAGGGTCAGAGCCCCCCAAGAGTCCCCACTAAATGAAGCGGTTGCCAAGAACTCTTTTTACCACCAGATTATTCAACTTCAGTGCCTTAAGAAGCACTTGCAAGTGTCCTTATCAGCAGCCATCTGATTCCGTAATAACATATCCTGTCAACAATTAAACTTTTCTCTGTAATTTGTTACTGTTACTTATGTGTTATTTGCCTATTATTATTTATGTATCTTTATACCATATTACATTATGTGTCCTCTGTGTCCAGCTACTGTACAGGTGAAGTTGCCTGTGATGATCACAAATGTTCTATTCTATTGTATGCTAACAAAAACTCACTCTGAGGCGAACTGATCTCTGGTGGTAGTTGGTATTTTAGCTTAGCGTTGTTACACAGCAATTTGGCAGCTTTTATTCTACACGAAGACTAATTCATTATTTATTTCATTTATCGAATCTTTCTGTGAGTTTCCCTGATTATGTTGTAAATGGAGCGAAAGGGAGACATATTTAACATAAGGATGTTAGCAGTTGATTGTGTTTTAAGGGGAAAGTGTTCATTGATGTGTTCAAAATAAAAGGAAATTGACTTTATTTGCCCTGCATTTAACTTTGCACCCCTGAGTAGGGCAGCCATTGGTATGTTCTTAGTCATTATGAAGGAAAAATTAAGACTTTGTTTGTTGGTTAATGAACCACATGTTGCTCTCAGAGCAGGCTGAATTCTTCATGGCATGGATTCAATGACATGCTGGAAACATTCCTTAGAGGTTCCTGACCATGTTGACACAATTGCACCACATAATTGCTATAGATTTGTCAGCCACATATTCATGTTGCCAATCTACTGTTCCATTACATCCCTGGGATGCTCTATTCGATACAGATCTGGTCACAGCAGAGACCATTGAAGTTCACTGAACTCATTGTCATGCTCATGGAGCCAGTTTGAGAGGCGTTGTGACAAGGTGCATTATGATGCAGGAAGTTGCCATTAGAAGATGGATAAATTGTGGCCAATTTGTGGCTGTGGAATTCAAACGATACTAATGGGTATTAGGGGGCCAAATGTGTGCGATGAAAACATTCCCCACACCATTACACCACCACTAGCCTGAACTGTTGACACAAGGCAGGTTTGGTCCATGGCTTCATGCTGTTTATGCCAAATTTTGTCCTTACCATCTGTGGGTCCCAGTGGAAATCACAAATCATCAGACCAGGTGATGTTTTTCTAATCTTAAACTGTTCAGTTTCCAAAGTGATTTTCTGCTGCTGTAGCCCATCTGACTCTAGGTTCCACATGTTGGTTGTTCAGAGATGCTTCTCTGCCCACCACTGTTGTAAAAAGTGGTTATTTCAGTCACTGTAGACCTCTTTTCAGCTCGAACCAGTTTTGGCTTTTGTCCTCTGATCTCTCATCAACAAGGTGTTTCTGTCCATAGAACTAGTGCTCACTGGGTGTTTTTTGTTTTTTGCACCATTCTCCGTTGACTCTAGGGACTGGTGTGTGTGTGTGTGTGTGTGTGTGTGTGTGTGTGTGTGAGAGAGAGAGAAATCCCTGCTGCTGCTATTACTATTACTACTACTACTACTATTATCATGCCGCCACATGATTGGATGATTAATTTTATGAATGAGCAAGTCTACAGGTGTTCCTAGTAAAATTGCTCACTTCAACTATTTACCTGGGCTAAAGACTAGCACTGAGGAACCAACAGCCAATTTAGAGTGACCAATTAATCTGAAGCAGCTGTCTTTGGACTGTGGAAGGAAACTGGAGCACCTAGCGGACAACTATGCAGACGGAGGGAGAAGATCCGAATTCCACACAGACTAAACTGGATTAAATCCCATGCTCAGTCAACTCAGGTGCAATGAAGCAGCAGCATGTGCCATCATGCCACCCTGTATTTTAGAATTAGAAGAATACATAGAACATATTTGCTTCTGACCACATACATAAACTCTACGCCAATAAATGCATAAGAAAAAAAACCGTACACCCCTGTATGGAATATTTTCAAACAGATATATTAGGTCATTTACTGTGTGCAGAAGCTGTGCTTCCAAATATTCACAGATCTCAATTCCCTTGTTCAGCTAAATTTTATCTGCACCCCAGGGCTATAAAGTTGAATATTGACAAACCTTCACATTGACTTCAACTCCTTGGTATCTGGGCAACATTTTTCTTCTGTATGAATATTAGTTTATTGACTAAGTGGCATCTGTTTTCCTCTGCATCACAGTTAGGGTAGGTATTTCTCTGTGACGACTGCAGCTGATTTATAGGTTTGTACGGGGTGAAGAAAAATAGTGCTAAGCAGAAATTTCCAATACATCCCCCAACATATTTAATTAAGTTTAGAGATGTTACATACTGTATTTGAACCCTGAAAAAGTTGTGACAGGAGACCACACAGATACAAATCTTACTGCTTTGTATAGAAATATCATCTTTTGCTGCTGTTTTTGTATGTGTTTCTATGAGTGTTTACATTGCAGCAAGTTCTGGAGAAACCTTCAGTTTATATTCAGCCAATCAAATAAACAAAACAGCAGAAAGAAACTGGCTGACATTTATTGTCTTTAGTGGTTCACACATATTGAATGTGTATACTTCAGAGACACCGGGATGCTCTGTAAATGCTGCTAATTAAATCATGCTACAGATTTTCACATATATAAATGTTTAAAGACTGACCAGTAAAAACAGTGGAAGCATCCAAATGGAACCATTTCTGGCCAGAGACATGAAGAAGCCATTCATTAAGTGTCTAGTCAGGGATGCCTGGCTTTATACTCCCTCCTTACAAAACCGTCATCTTGTGATTAAGGGTTAATCCTGCTCACTCGGAAAAGCATACAATTATGATAAGACCTACGAGCATGTTAACCCTCTGCAAACTGTAAATACTGTACTACAGGTAACCAGCTCAGTTAAAATGCTGCACTTGTATGTGATTTTATATTTTCCTTTATTTTATCATTATGAAAGATGTTTCTGTATAAAATACTGTAGCAATACACACAATTTACAATTTTTTCTACAGTAATGAGAAAGTGTTTGTTGATACTTATTGCTACTGTCCTTCTCTCTGTCCATTCAGCCATTGTCTTCAACCACTTCCCCTAGTCAAGACTATGGTAGTCCAGGGTTTTTCTGAATTTACTGAGCGCAAGGCTAGAAAACCACATGTGAGACAAGTCCATTGCAGGTCCCCCCCCCCCCCCCCCCCCCCCCCCCCACCCCACTTTATTTTCACAGCCCGAACCGCANTTTTTCCCCCCGTGGGCCCCCCCCCCCCCCCCACACACACACTATGGGCAATTTAGAGTGACCATTTAACATAAAACAAATATCTTTGGACTGTAGGAGAAAAACCCATATGGACACTGTGAGCAAATGAAAACTCCACGCAGGTTGAGATGGACTCAAACCTATACCCAGACATCCCAGGCACTGTGAAGCAACAGCATTAGTCACTGAGACACCATCTGTACCAATAAAACTGGAACAAATGGTTCAGTAAGTCAAAGATACTCACATAAAATGTTTCAGGTGACAATCAAGTTTTAATGACTTTGTCAGATGTTTCCCCACAAGTGTGAAACTGCTGAAATTGGAAACTTGATGATCTGCCTGCTAATGGGCAGTAATTGTTTTGAGAAGCTGAGATGTCTTTCAGTATCTGTAATTTAATAAAACATTTCTAATGAATGTAGCAGACCTCAATTAATAATACAGTCCCCTAATATCAAAAATGAATGATACCTCTATCTTATAGTATATATTCCTGCAAGAAAATTTAAGGCTAAGTTTTGAAAAATTTCATTTGAATGCTATTCTTGTGGACTCATTTTGCTGAGACCTTCCTTGAAAGCAGTTTAGAATGTAAGGTTTATGCTAAGAATCAATTACAATTATTTACACAGCAAGTAGGTTTTCCCAGAATAATTCTGGGTAAATCTTTTGCTCAAGGGAACTATAGCGGGAGTTTGACTTGAACCAGTCACCTTTCGAATGCAAGGTAACTAGTACCACTAACTACAATGACACGTGCTGCCCGCTAATCACAGTTTATTTGGCCCTCATAACAGCCACTCATACAACAAAAAACTGCTTCAATAGCTACTGAAAATATATATCCCACTTTTAGACAATAGGCTTATAGTTCAGTATAATGAAATTTTTGTCCATTTTTTGGTCTTTCTAATTTCATCCTCTTCCTTCATGCAAACAAGTATGGATTAAACATTCATGGAAATATTTAAGAAAGTTACACTACATAATAAATTCATTTAGCTATGCACAGAAACCTAATTTTGCTCAAGGCAGCAACAGGAACAACTACTTTCTACTTGTTATCATGTTAACAGACTCAAACAATTACGACCATTGATTAATGAAAACTGAAATGGCAGATTTAATACTATTTTTCATTCATTTAGATGAAAGACAGGTAATGATCTTCTTTCTTAGTATAATAAACAGCCACGAACCTAATTATCCGTATGTCCCCATCTTGGGGGTCATGCAATGTGAATGTGATGGCTGATGACTTCATTGCTTTTTCTAAGACAAACTCTTGATGAGACTGTGCCTCTTAGATCTACAGTAGTCTCTGACACGAAACACTACCCTAATAAATAAAACAGTTGCTTAAACGTGAATGCTATAGGCTTGTGCATAAGTGGAGTCTGTCACCCGATACAGATACGTTCTTTTTGCAGCTCAGTCTACCTGTTTTTCAACATTAATCACTGACAACCGCAGCATCCTTCACTTCCAATTTCAAACTATTTCCAGACTAACTAAAAGTATTTCCACTGCTGCTGCACCCCCTGGGTTGACTGACTGAGACAATATATGACTATGGATTAATTAAGATGTTCCCGATCTTCCTGCCAACCTCGATATAGCACCTCCCTTGCTTCATTCCAGCCTGTTGGTGAACGGGATATGGAAAGGTTGATCATGTCATCTAAGTCCTTCACTGTCATCTGTGGTGGTGCCAGATTCATTCAAAATTGCAGTCCCGAAATCTAAAGAAACCAATGCTGAACCCTTCTATCCTCAGTAACTTTAGACCTATTTCTAATCTTCCATTCATCTAAAAATGCTAGAAAAGGTTATTGTGGAGCAGCTTGTCCCATACAAAGAATTATAGTCTAATTTTCGTGCCCCTAGTACTGAAACTACCCTGGCCAGAGTCATCAACAGTATTCTCCTGTCAGCAGATCCGGACTTCCCAACGGTGCTCATCCTTCTGAATCTCACTGCAGCCATTGATAACACTGACCATGGCAAACTTTTACAGGTTGGAGGCAAGCTTGGGCCTCCTACACCACAAATTCATGTATCTTAATGAACATGAAAACTTCTCTCCTTCTGCACTATCACCAGTCCATTATGGAATACCTTTGGCTTCTGTGTTGGGACCATTGCGATTTTCTTTATATATGTTACCATTTGGTAATATCACCCGGAAAAAAAAAATAGTACTTTCATTCATCTGCCAATAACACTCATCTTTATTTGTCCATCAAACCTTCGAATGTGCAAACCACCAAGTGCCTGTTTCACTGTGTTGATAACAGTAAAGCCTGGATTGGTGCCAACTATCTAACTTGAACCTGGACAAGTCCTGAAGATCCCTAGCAGCAAACTCCCTCAGTTGAATCTCGCTGATATAAATATCAGTGAACGTCACATCATCTGCACCCAAACTTGCAACTCTCTTTGATACAGAACTGTCTTCCTAGCCCCAAGTTAATATCTTCAGATTAAACCATTATCTTTCTAGACTGGATACTGAGCAGCTGGCTCACGTCTTTGTTTCCAACCGGCTTGTTGTCTGACTGCCCTGCCTGCATCATTTCTCCCCTCCAATTCATCCAGAATGCTGCAGCCATGATTGTCACTGCTAGTCAGAAATACTGCCACATTACTTCAGTTCTTTGATCACTTCACTGGCTGCCGCATAGATATGAGTTCAAGCTACCGCATCCAACCTATAAAACAATCAAAGGTCTGGCACAAACTTACATCTCAGTTCTCCTCATGAGCCACCAGGCCCATCAACTGTCGAATTCTCTGCATCTTACAGTGAGGTAGGCCTCTTCTGCAGCAGACTTTAAAACTAGACTTAAAACCCACTTGTTCGATTTCTATTTTCAGGACCCTAGCTGACCTAACTATTCATGGAGTCCTCTTTTTCTGTTCCCTCTTTCTCTAGGAGGTAAACTGATGTCCTGGTACACCCTGTGGTGCCCCCTGGATTGCCTTGCAACAGATAACTGTAACAGCACCTATTGGTCTATGTAGCCTGGAGCTCATGGCTGCCTAATGATACCAGCACCCATGAGCCTACATACAGATGATATTTTTCAGCTCCATTATGATAGATAAAACTGGACTTATCCATACCGCCACTACAGTATACCCAGGAAGGATGGGCTGCCGCTGGTACTCGGATGCCCAGAGGTTTATTTTTCGCCCATTCCTATTAGGAGGTTTTTGCTTTCATCCGCTCAGTTGCCATCTGTCTTACCTTTTTTAATACTATTTTTGTTATAATCTTCAACCCACTTACTAATAAATTTATATACACTTAACTCCTATGGGAAATAAATGTGATTGAACTTTGTACTTGCCAGTATTAAATTTAACTGAACTCTGTATTTATCCATCCATTCATTATGTTTAACTGCTTTATCCTGGTCAGGGTTGTGGTGGTCCAGAGCCTATCCTTGGAATAACTGGGTGCTAGAGTATGAAACAATCCCTGGATGGGACACTAGTCCATCGCAGGGTGGCATCACATGCACAGTCTCACACACACACTCAAACTAGGTGCAGTTTAGAGTGACCATTTAGCCTAAAACATGTCACTGAACTGTGGGAGGAAACCGGAGCACACGGAGAAAACCCACAAAGACACGGAGAGAAGATGGATGCAAAGACAGACTAAGCCAGATTCGAACTGATGCCCAAACAGCACAGACACTGTGAGCCGTGCCACCCCTGTCAATGTTTAACTGAAAAGTTTAAGGTTCTTAAGCATCTTCAAAAAACATTTTGTCATCTGCTTAAGTGACAGTATAATGAACAGACAGTGTAGAATATGCTGAATGGACTGGGGCTCCAAACTGAATTTGCCCAAATAAGCTGGCAAGCACTTACCTGTCTGGGTTCTGTGTGCACACATGCATCTGCAGCAGGATACGTTGGGTGAAGGTCTTGAAACACTGACCACACTTCCACAGGTGCCAATCACTGAACTCTGTGCTTAGTTGGCTGGTGGAGGTGGGGCTGGCCAGAACACGCTGCTGGCTCTTTGCCCCACCTAAAGGCCCAAACCCGGAGTCTGCATTGCCTGGTTTGTCGAGCTGTGAGAAGTTGCGCGCACAAGGCGAGTGGGGAAAGACCATTGATCGGAGCGGTGTGGATGATGAGGCCGGAAGCTTGCCTGTCTTCCCAAAGAGATGCAGGCTGTCCTGCTTGGACATGGCCTCCATGACGCTGGCTGGGACATTCACTGTAGGAACAAAAGAAATGGCCTTTTTTAATATTTGTAGTACCTTCTTGGTGGATGGATAAACAACACAGAGGTGCACTGGAGACAATATTCATTACCAGTTCATGTGACATTATTCCATCTGTAATACTACATTATGTTATTATGCTATTAGTATAACCTTCAGCCACTTGTTTTGGTAGCTTATAAGTTCATACATTACTTAATCACTTTAGACATGTTAAAGCAGGACAGGTAAAAAATCCTGCTTAAAAACACAACTGTCACTGTACTGAATTCTTCAGAAGTCTATTTCACTGTTGCCTTCTGAATAAATAATATATTTATACCATGCATTATATATGTAACCACCTGTAGCACATGGGGAGAGACCAAACACTCAGCAATCATTGTTCATTACAGATCAATTGAGTTCAGACACACCACAGAACACAACCCACACCTTGACACAAGGCATAATTACGATCAACAAACACATGACGTCCTTATTTAAGGCCTTGTTGTCCATGGGACCCCTGGAGAAAAAAGACTGAGCATACAGATCAGCTCTGACCCACTGTTTACCCTGACCTATGAGTTCCAGGAAACCATTAGAATCCCACAATGCAGCAGCTGTGCCTCCTCTTGTCCTAGAAACCAGCGCAAGTGTCACAATCCATTTATAGTGGAATATTAAAATCAACATAGCTATAACTGAAGAAGGCAATATAAAAATAGTTAAATCTTTAAATACATTACATGTGATGTACTACAGGGCTTAGTTCTTGGTCCTTTTCTTTTCTTTATAAATTTGCTTCCTCTCAGTAGAAATATTTGTGAACACGGGATCAACTAGATACTCCACTCTAGATGACCCCAACAAATTAAATACTTTAACAAACTTTGAGTAGCATTGTGGATTGGGTGCCTTTTTTAACTAAATGAGGATGAAACTGAAATTGTAGCCATCGGGCCAAAATACTCAAATAGTGTATAATACTATAAAACTCTTAATAGTGTTTTCTTTTTTTGCAAAACACTCAGGTGACTTTGGAATGTTTGAAAATATATTTATATAGCGTAGACTTTGTTTTCTTGGAACATTCCTGAAGGATTACTTTTTTGGAAAAATAAAGTTTATATGCTATACATTCATTTCATATCATTGCAATTTAATCAATCAAAGCATTCTGAAATAGCCTTTTGGCGGCCTTAAATGTAAAAGCAATTTTAATTTAATTAGACGCTGTCAGCAACACTCTCTTCAACAACAAAGATACTTTAAAATAAATATTCGGAATCCCTCCAACAACCTTCTGATGCACAGCACCCGAGGACTTACACAGCATTTCTTTATTTCTACATTTTTAACCAGTAAACACATTCACCTAATTCTTGTATCATTAATCTCCGGCTGAGTACATACACTGCATGCTAAATTGATGTTGGAATAATATGGGTGGGAAACGGAGAATTATATCATTTGTAACTTGCTTATGGGTATTATTGACATGTGCATTTAACTGGTTTCATTTTTTTAAATTATTCTGCAAAACTCTACATAAGCATAAGCTGTTTGCCATCTGTTTTCCAGTGCACCAAATGTTCATCTGTGTTTATTCATTCAAAATTTGCAATGTTTGGGTTCTTTGAGCTGTATTTTTTGTTTTGTTTATTCAATATCCAGACTTTCATGGTTTTCAAATCCCTTGAATTCATGTCAAAAAATTGGAAAATGTTATAGCTTTGACTGGGAACTGCAAATCAGAGATCTTACTTACAATCTGTACATTATAAAAAAAAGTTAAGCAGTATATTCTGTTGGCTACTGGATTTTAAAAAAAGTTAATACTCATGGTATGTTTAAGTCTTAACAGTTGGACACAACTTATTGCTTCTTTAGTTATAATTATAAGTAACATATGATAACTTTCCAGCTCTCTCTCTTACTGAGTTTGACAATGTTTAGGCAGTTAATGAAACAATAGCTCATCTTTGAACAAACCATTGTTTATGACTTTCATAATGCCACATGTTATATACAGAAATTTTATATACAGAAATACAGGAATTTACAAAATAATAACAAGAGCCATCTGGGAATTGTAAGTCTGAGTTTGGTTAGACTAACTACTGAAAATTATTTTGTTCTAACTGTTTACATAACATGGGTGAGTATATATTAGAATAATAGAATAATAGAATAATTGTACCTGAGGGCTGTAACAGTGACCAGTTACTTGATGGTTTAAGGGCTTTGGCTTGCAACCATATGTTGCTGGTTCTAAGCCCAAAGAGTTTTACTGCTGTTGTAACCTTTTGCAAAGTACTTAATTTAAGCTGCTAAATGTTTATATGGTACAATTTGCAAAACTTTATGATTTTTGGAACAAAAGTGTCAATCAACCAACCAAGAGAATCAGCATGAAAATGTTCAAAGGCTTTCAGAAATATACTGTACACTCATCTTCAAAATGATGTGAATGCGAATGATAAAGAAATTATTTTGGACCACGAAAAATGTACCTGTATAGACTTAAAGAGCAACATATTATTTTCAAAGTGTTTCCCACCAGGGATCTGAAGCTTGAGCCTTGTACTGAAACTTGTTTGAAAACAAAGGAAGACACGCACTGTGTGAGTGTGGCCAGAGCAGAACAAATAATCTGTAAATCACAGGATAACAAATAACGTTTCTGCAGGGAAAAGATCTTAGTTTTCAAAGTCATCGCTGTTAACAGAAGTGAACCAGGTGGAAAAACCACAAAGGCAAATCATTATAAATATAAAAACTTTCCCAGATTAACTGACACAATATTAAATATTACTCAAAAAAGTTGATATCAGCAAAAAATGTCACTGAAAAGGTTAAAGTTGGGAACCTGCTGTATAGTTTAATACCTTATACCTTCTTCAGCAAGCTAAATCGAATACTGTACTGCACTGAATCTTAGGTTCTAACACGTTTACCTCATCCTCACCACAGCTCGTATAATAGTGAAAAAACTGGTCAAATTGTCCTCTGTTCAACCCCCTCAGACAATATATATTTCCCTTAAAACAAATACTCCTTCAGGAGCAATTAGTTCTTTATCCAGACTGAATTTCTAGCCTTGGCATAGTCTCTCATAGATTCCAACAGGAAACTATGAAACGTCATGTCAAACTATTCTCTGCGCAGAGCTTAACTCACACGGGTGGTCCTTCACATTTTCCCTTTTACTACACAATTAACTGTTGTAACAGATGCACTAAAAGCAACCACCATGTCAATCATAGTTAGAAACAGAAAAGTGTAATGAGATCTTGAGTAAATAATTAAAGTTTCTCCACAACATTTATAACCACTGTGAAAAGCAAACAAAATGTGGAAATCCAGTCAATCATTCTGTAAATTTAGCTTGGTATGGTTAAATAAGGAATCTTCAATAAAAGCAACAGTGTAAAAAAAAACAATATTTGAATAGTTGGAACAGAGAGGTATATTCCATCTGTACCTTATTATGACAAATACTGGACTCCTTAAAACACTCGGCAAGTATAAGATATACTAAAGTTAAAGCAATTCGGAACATTTAACAGCCCACTCCTAGCACAAGTCTCCAGTATTGGAGCAGCAGCCACACATTAGAAAATATCAACCAGTTTGCAGTCATATCTTATATTCTGACCGTCTTGTTTGCATATCACAGTCTTAGTGTGACTATAGAAGATGCTTCCTAGAAGCACGTTTGCAAAAAATTATATGTGGCATCTCCACGTCCAGATTTTTTGCCATGAACATGTAGAACATGGCAGTGCAGAAATGTCTATGCCTACTTCTAAATTTAAAAGATAAAAGATTGTAAACCCACAGTAAAGGCTTTTGACTCTTTGCAGTTTTAGGTAGCATTATGTGCCAACAAAAAATTAGGTTATGTTACTGTGATCTGAGGTGTTATGAAGCAGTTAAATGACATTTCACGTAAATTCTGCGTAAGTTCATTTTTTAAATCAGCTTTACAGAAGCGAAACATACTTAAACTACGCCTGTTCTATGTATACAGGGGTTAATTTATTCCAGGAAATAATTACATCAGGCAAATTTCCAATGTAAGAGGAACAATTTGGACTTATCTATTATGGAAAAATGTATCGGCTCATGAACAAAAAATATTAAACCTTTTAATGTAGTTTTTCCTTTTTTTGTTTTGTCTTTCAGTTGCAGCCTTTCCCAATGTGTTTTACACTTCGTTTTCAACCTTTCTTTGAAGACATTTTGATAATTTGGCACATGACAAACACTATGCTGGTACAGCTAGTTTGTAGTTTTACTAAAGAATGCTTTATTGTAAATGATCTTCATTTGCTGTTTGGATCCTCAATACTACACTAATGATTATTGCTTCCAAGGAAATCAATACATTAGCTTTAGCTAAAAAATAGCTGAACTGACATCACTGAAGAACCAAAACCTTTTGGGTCTGGAACATCAAATCTGTAACTCTATAGTGGAGCTGCTGTTTTACAGATTTTTTTTTTGTATGGAAACACAACATTACATAAATGATGAATGTACTTTGAAATTACCATATATGCCATATATACTCTGAATCCCGAACAAAAAAAACAATGTGCTGATCAACTATAGTAAATACCATACAAGTAAATTATTTTTTTAGATTAATAGTAGCTCTAATTCATGGATACATGAATTATTGATGTGAGTGATAGTTTGTGGTATTTGAAGAACATATGTATGTTCTGATTGTTTCTTTTCTTTTGGTTGTTGAGAATTACTGTCACTTATTGTATTTAACAGACACTTCTGTAAAGTTCTGAGCGGAAGGGCTACGTGAAAAGTCCATGGTCTGTACATCACTTTGACCAGACTGAAGTGATAAAATGTTTAACGTGTAAACACAAGTCTTTCAAGATCCTTAGCTGTTCTGGCCCTTTCCAAAGCAAGCAGTTACAAAGAACCCAGTCTGAGCCATATGGGGCAAAATGCTGGTTGGTACTGCAAACATTAACTCTGAACTTGTACGGATGCACGGTTTAGATTAATGACCATGCTGGTGTTTTTCCCATGAAGGTCTGGGGGGGTGAACAAAGAACTCCTGCCTCTATAAGTGTAGACTTTAAGATTAAAAGCATCGAAAGTTAACTATTCTTTGATGTGCCAGAAAAACACTCTGCATTGCACATAAACACTCCACACCAATGAATAAACACTGGTAATTATCTGGCAAAATGCGAGCACATTAACATGTTACATTTGTCTTACAGTAGAAAATGAAAATGAATATTTGTCTGAGGTTTTCACTAACAATATATCCCAGCATACCCTTATAATAAACAACCCAATAAGGTCAGACCTAAGCCTTTCATAGTTTTCTGTGAGAGCTGGTGGTATATTTGTTTTCTATTTCCCCAAACGATACATAATTTTCTTCATCCATCACTCTATGGCCCTCTGATCTCAAACAAGACCAACAAATTAAAGACACAAACAAAATCCTCATTCCTGTTTAATTTTCATTTTAGCTTTCATGGTGTCAGATTACCCCATTCAGGTTGTGGTGACCGTAGCAAATAATACCTCGTGTTTCTGATAATACTACATACAGATAATGCTGTCTGTGGAAGGAAGAAAGCTAAAGGAGTTCTGGAAAGATGTAGCTTGCAAAGAGTCCATTTTCCACACTGCCAGAGCTGTGTGTGGCTTTCTTATAATAACTGGTGAATTTCAAACCCGGGTCTGCTGTACAATGCCACAGAACCTGGATGCTGTACAGAGATTTTTACACTGTGTGACTCTGAAACTTTGCCTAAACAGAATGGGACTTATGCATAAGCACTGGGCTGAACTGCCGACTCTGAGAAAGAATTGGTACTGTCTACAGGTTTGAGACTGAAATGATTCCATTTAGCTGTATGGATCCAAGTGTGAAATAAAGTCTTAAACAGAAAGAGGAGCCAGTTTTCCCTTCTTCGGTGGTTGCTTAATTGATCCCAAAAATAGTTTTCCTCCCATATCCATTTACCAAAATCTAGTGAGCTTGTTAATGTGGAAGACAACAATAAAGGAGCAGAGGACATCTAATTATTAACTGCAATGTTCATTTTCATTAGTAGTTTTGTTTCTCACATTCCTCACTTTTGTTCCTGACACTTCAGTAACACTGAAACATTTTAGATTCCTCAAGTCATGTTTGATTTCAGCAAATGATTACTTTCAGTTTACAAAATGTCATTAAAAAAACGAGTTATTATTGCTAATTCACGGCTTAGCTTTCCCTTGGATGCAAAGTATCTTACAGAATTTAACCCATTTACACAGCTGGGAATTTTTGCTGGAGTAACTCAGAGTAAGGGTTCAAGGGCACAACAGCAGGAGCAGACAGTGTGACTTAAAGCAGAAACCTTCAGGTTACAAGTTGATCTTCTAAACTGCTGTACTGTTACACTGTCCTTACATCGACAAAGGAACAAAAATAGTATTGGAATAAGAAAAAGTTAACATATTGGTGTAAAGTATATTAACATAAATCAAGCATCATGTGTGCCAAAACTGATAAAAGACAGGCGAGACCTTGAGCTAACTGATAACTAATAACTATACTATTTATGAAGGACAAAGTGCAACAGGCATTAGAATCATTTCTTGAATTCTTGGAGTAAATTTGCAGTGAGGTAAATCATCTAAATCAGTACTAAAACCTTAGATTAAATCCTGGCTTCACAGTCCACATTCCATACAATTAGGTTAATCACTTAAGTTAGCTATCAGCTCTATTTTCATACACTGGCTACACAGTATGAGAAAGTTTAATTAACACCTGAATAAATCATATAAATGAAGAGTGAAAAGGAGGGTGGAAACAGTAGGTTAGAATAGAAGCCTCAGAATGACTTCAGACATGCTATGATTTGAAATTTGTAGCTGATCTGGAAGTGGGAGGCAGGCCACAGAGCAAAAGACTGAAGTAAGAGATGTGTACAAGACTGCAAAGAGCGGGAGGGGGAATCATCAGTATGAAACAAACTTGGGACCAGCAGCACAGCGGTTTAACTCGCAGCAAGGAATTGATATTACCTTAAAATATTTCTAATTTGACCTACTGAAATCCTTTGTATATTTCTCATTGTATCATTTTTGATTTTCAAAGAGTCGCTTCATTTATACCCTTCAGTTTTATTTGTATTTCAGGTAGCCTGAGAAAGTTAATTTCTCAATGAAAAAATTAGTAAACAAAACAACTAGTTAAAATAACGCCAGAACTATTTCCATGCAATCTTATTCCCAAGGAACAATCCTTTCTTACATTTTAATAAGGTGAACGTCAATATCTTGGACTAATTGTGTAAACCCACAAAGGATAACTTTGAATATTGATTACATTTGTCAATGTACACTTAAGCCAGCTCTTAAAAACAAGTGTTTTAACTTCAGTCGATTACACAGGTCTCTGCGCACATTTATTGTGGACTATTTACATTTTCAATTACATTATTAAAATGCTATCAACAGATATTGCTATTAATCATTTCTGTGTTACTAATGGAAATGCCTGGACAAGAATGGCCGCAGCTTTTGAAATATCCAAAAATGGAGACAATATAGAAGATGTAAAACCAGTATTAATCAGTTAATAAGATAGTTCCACAAAAACATGATGATCATCTTTCTGGGTGTGTTACAGGCACATTACTAAAGTGAACTTCCAGTTAACAAGGCTTCATCACATTAGTTAATAGCAATAACAAGGTCCGAAATGAACAGCAAGCATTCAGAGCCACAAAACAGAGCGAACTAATTTATGGCAACAGTTTGAAAGAAAATCTGAATGGCAGAAACAAAACTCCATCTGCACAATTGTGCCCCATTTGGCATGCATGGCACCAACAAGAGGTGTGGGCTTTATCAGCACAAACCGCAATCCTGATGACAGACTTCATAAACGTTCCATCACTCTTCTGTTTGCAAGCTGCACCATTATCTCTGCAACTAAACAGAGCACTAAATCGGATCTATATGAGCTGCATATTGACTCACTGTGGGAAATATTGACGCACTACTGTTCGGTTCATTGTCCCTAGCTCAAAACAGACAAAGGATGCTAAAAAAAGGACTTTACACATTTTACAACTGTACTGCTTTTTTACCCCCCTTAAAACAGGATACCAGGTCAGCTCAGGAAGCGTGAACCCTGGCACATCCCTCCTCCAGTCTGCATGCTGTGTGTTACCTGTTTCCTATACTAGCCGTAGTCCAGGGTTTAGAGGAGGGTGCTGTTTGCCCAGTTGCTGTACATCTTCATGTAAGCAACACAAGAGAAAGAACCACAGCTACCTCAGTCATCAAAGGGAACCCAGACAATCAGAGTGCTGCTCATTAGTTGTCAGTCTCAGTAGGTAGAAAAGCATGGGGTTGATACAAGGAGGAAACATGGAATAATTGTAGGAGAGAGGAGGCCCTGCAGGAGCACAGCATCTACATGTGGGGGTTGATGCGAGGGAGGGGTAGCGAAGAGGTGCTTACAGTTCTCATCCTGTGCTAGGCACTGCAGGGGGATGCCGAAGAAGGAAGTGTAGCTGTCGTTGTACCACACAAGGAGCTCTGTGCCCCGGGGGATGTCCATGCAAGCCCTGTAGAATATACATGACCTGTAGAGAACAGAAAGGCAATACACTCACTGACAAAAGCATATGTGAAAGTGGAGATGCTCACAGCACCTACATACATGAACAACATGAGAGCAAGCAGTGTCTTTCTTGAAAAAGATTAACATGCACAGCACTGGATCATCTCTGCATATAATTGTGAAAACCAAAACATACAACATAAGAATATGTTTCCCACACACATTTAAGATATCATAGCATTTTTTTTTCTGAGGGAAAGCGCAGCTAGGATCTTGCCCTTATTCAATGTTTTGCCTTAAGAATAATTATTAATAAAATCATTCAGTTTGTCCTGCCTTTGAATATGACAGCCAGCATGAATGTTTCAGAATAAATGGCTATGCTCTCTACACAATGCTCCAAAAACTGCATATTTTTGAATGAAGAAAAAAAAATGAATATGTACAAAGTACTGCATGCAATAAGCCGAAGTTTATCCAGCTGAGTACATGTTAGCACTTATGCAATAGCCTTTCAGTGACGGAATCGCAAAAACAGAGCACCATATCACACTCCTGTGGGGGAGACATGCGTTTCTGAGCCCATTTTGGCACATTTCATGAGAAGTAATCCCCAGGATGAATTTAAATGATAGTTGCTGATGAAAAAAACACATTTGTCTCCAAGTTCTTTGCATGTGTTGCCATGTGGAGTCTTTCAGACTTTTGCATAGACAGCAGAATGTTTTCCTTCCTCATTCATTTGAACAAACACCATTAAAATAACAATAATGCTAATAATAAAAACAAAAGCGAATTCTACAAATATTTGACAAAACTCTGCTTTGGTCCTCATAGTACTGCCCAGTCTGGTGAATTTTTTTCATTCCTTCCACCACGACGTGAAAATAAAACAAGAACCAGCCTATAAATCACCCAAATCTCATAACCTGAGAAAAACATGAATCTACCATGTATTTCATACCCTTGTAACATTTCGTCTCTCAGTTTGGCTTCACTTAACATAAACACTACGGCACACAAATAAATGTACTTGGAGTAAATGACTCAGTTGGCTGCTGAAAGAGGCCTGTTTTCTGAGCAATGGGTGGTCTCGCACACTTTCACAGAGGGGTGAAAGAGTGTAAACGTACACCATTTCTTACAAGCTGCGCCGCTGCTTCCAAAACTTGCACAAATCTCAGTGCTGTGAGGCACATCAAAGGCATTTTTTTCTTTTTGGATAATATTTCCCTTGCTGACATGTATTTAGTATTGTGGTTGGATGACTCATAAAGACAACCACAGGACGTCCCACTGAGGCCCAACATGCAGTGCATGCCAGTGGACATTATTGTCAGAGCAAAAACAAAGCAGTCATCCCAGGGTCAATCAATCACAAACTGCTTTGAAGAGAATTCTATTTGGAAACAGCAAATCATAACGTGGAATTCAAACCAGCTGACAACATGAGGTGGTCACCTTTGACCTTTGTGGACATGGCTGAGGACCCGTGACATGTATCTGTTACTTACGAGAGTCGTAGACACTGGTACCATACGTGTGGCCAGTTGGGCTGACTCCTAAGAAGAATGTCAGGTGCTCTAATCTGCTGGCCAAGGTAGGAGAGATGCTCTGCCGAATTGCACTTAACTAGTGTTAATCTTTATTTTTGTAACTTTAGGTCTTCACTGTAGCCCTTCTTTGAAGGCTGAAGAAAAGCTGGAATGCAGCTGTGGAAGGATTATGTACTGTAGTGAACTCATCTGAAAATGTGTACCGTCCCCAATGTCTAACATTAAAAACATACTGCCCCTCCTTTTTGTTTCACTGGGCATATTTATCTTGAGATGGTATTCCCATCAACATCAAATAGGCATCCGTACCTGTCACTTGTCACATCCATACCTGTCATCCATACTGGTTTTTATCTTGCCATTAAAGGACATAGAAGACTGCCACTTTAAATTGGAGAAGTTGTTGTATCCTCAAGTAAAATATTTAAAGTCAGTTACTCTAGTAAGCAAATCAGTTGTATAAATTAGTAAATAACAAATGTATAGGTACTGCAACTGAATAGAACAACTGAAGATTTACGCTTATTGAACAAAATTATTAATGCATGACTGATTCATAATTTATAAAACATCTAAAATGGACAGAGACTAAGACAATTTTTCGTGTGAACAAAAGGGGGTAGCATGGTTGTGCACCGAATAGCAATGCCACCTCACAGTGCCTAGGCTATTTGGATTTGGGTTCAAATCCAGCTGACTCTCTGAGGAGTTCACCCTCTGTCTGCATGAGTTTCCTCTCACAGTCCAAAGACATGCTTCTCAGGTTAATTGGTCACTCTAAATTAATCTGACCATTGTGTGTGTGTGTGTGTGTGTGTATGTGTGTGTGTGTGTGTGGCCACCCTGCAATGGACTGGCATCCGATCCTGACTGTAGTTTCATAGCTTAGCATCCAGTGAGTCTCTGGACCACTGTAATCCTGGCCAGGAGAAAGCATTCAGGATAATAGATGAATGAATAAAAGGAAAACTGCTGAAGAACAGTTAAATAAAAGTGGGTGGGCACTGTCTCTCTGGAGTGGTTTCATGGAACAAATTAGTCGAGGTAGGTGATAGTTAGGTGTATCGTCATTTTTGCATAAATGTTTTATACAATTTACAGTATTTACCTGACTATTCCTGTCCAGGATATTTGCTGCTGTATTTAACCTATGCACTTTTAGTGGTTCTTGAGTTACAAAAGGCAAGATATTTTAAGCAACATCAAGGTGCAATCAATGAAACACAAATTAAGAATTTTTGCACAGCACTGGGGTCGAAAGTATACTGATACTTTATTTCTTCTTGCAAAGAGCAGACCATTTAAACAGCTGTGAGAGACAGCCCTTGGATAATTCTATATGCACCTGTCCTACACATATTAAAAAATACTGTATGTGAGTGGATTCATGTCTCCATTAATATTCTTTCTCACTCAACATTCAGTTTACATTTCCATCACTTTTCAGTTAATCACAACTTCATCAACATTATTGATTGTAAAGAATGAAGCGATTTTTCATAAGGATAGTCCACAAAAATGCCTTCAATTTCTTGTGGACATTTCTGGGGAAATGATAAAGGAATCATGGAGGTTAAATATGGGTTTGCATGTAAAATGTAGCATTCTGTTTCTGGTGACTAGTCCATCGAGGGCCAGCAGGTACTTATATGGCAATTAAGAAAGTGAATTAATAAGCAAAAGGTGGTCATTTCCAAAGAGGGTTGCTATTACACTAAACAATTAGTACAACTAAAACAGCAGACTTGCGCACCATTAACCACGTCCATGTTGCTTGGTCTACATGCAGTATGTACCTGTATTGGACGACCATCATGTTCTGCTCCCCACAGTGGCGGGCACAGCGGATGTACCTCATCCAGCTGGATTTGGTCGGCTCATTGCCATCAATAAAGTGCTGTAATGTGCCCTCCTGGTCATAGATCTGAAAGACAAAACAATGGAGTGTGCACAGAACGAAGAAACAAATAATAAAAAAACAGTGAGCAGATTTTTGGGCCGTAAGTCACAATTCGGTGATTAAGACGGAATAAAGCCATTACTCATATGTAGGATTGAATCTAACATGACACAACAGCTGCTGCAAATTTGAGTAAGGTACCTAAGACAACTTGCCTTCTCAAACATCCAGCTGTACAAACTGAGAAAATCACGAGTTGTGTTAACTAAGAAAATGAACAATACAAATATAATACCACTAACAGCTGCCAATGGAAAATCCAACCAAAAACACACCAAATATAGCAAGATACAGTGTGAAAAAGGCACTACTAATTTTTGACCAGAACAATTCTGGCTCCTGCATTTGCCTGCTCTTGCAAGGTGTGAGCAAGGAGTTCCCTGGAGAATAAACTCAGATTTCTCATTCTGTGTGCCCCGAGTACTGATTCAGAAGCTTTCTCACTTACTCTGTCCAAACTAGCTTTAGAGATCTGCTTCAAAAGACCTTGTCACCTGCACTGTGTATTTAATCCAAAGCTGTATCACATCACCTTATCTGAAGCATTAAGTATGGCCTGTTGCGTACCGAATGGCCACAAATGTCTTCAGATCAACCAGGAGTCAGATCAGCAGAGGACATGTTGTCTGTTAAGTCAGCATGAAATTCAGGCAATTAGGATCTGTGCTCTTGTGCTGCCTTCCCTCAGAAGAGAGCTGATGCTGTCCCCCTTTTCTCTCTGGGTGTTATTCTGAGCCGTTGGAGAGATAAATGAACTTGTCATCTCACCACCTGCACCCAGCCGTGGATGTGACCTGGCTGTGGCTCTCAGACCAGGGTAATAAACAGATCAAAGTATGGCAGAGCCGAGTCACAAGAGCCAAGGGAGTGCTGCTCTCCTGACAGCCCCGTTCACTACTGTCAGGTTTTCGTGTGTGTGTTTGGCTGATGCCTCTGATGCAATCAGAAGCCCTTTTAAAGCTTGACTTCTTCAGCCATCTGCACCAAATGTTTGTTTGTCTTTGAGGTCTGCTGGCAGTGGTGCAACTAGAGACTGAAACTACACTTTGAATTCCTTCTACTAAAGAAAATTTTTCTCAGGATGATTTCATTGAACCATTTCCAATTTTGTTTTGCTAATAGTAAAATCTTTTTTTCCATAAAATCGCTGACATAAAGATTTAATGGTCCATTGTAGAAAATGCTCTGGCATGTAAGTATTATGGCAAAAGCAGAAGAAAAAATACATCATAGAAGATCTTATTACCCCACAACTTAAAAAAATAACCACGTGTTTTGACTCAATCCATCAAAATTTATTAAGTATTGTGTCTAAACAGAAGTCTGTTATTAAGAATTTTGACATGGGTTGTCCACTGGCTGTAGACCCTGCATTTTTCATATGTCGGTAAAATTTTGAGAAGTCAGCCTTCTTTTTCAAATCAGATGGTGTAATTTCCTAAATTATAGCATGTGGTAAAACTTGTCCCTTATTGGCAACATTTTGGACAGGTCAAGTTCAGCTACAGAAAAGGCATTGCTGGTACCCAAAAAGTTAGCTTACTGGCTAACAGCCTATTAGATTCCATTACTTTTAGGTTTGAGACAATATACTGTAATCACCTCATAACAACGCTACCAAAAATTCAGCAAATAAAGGCAGTTACACAGGTGACTTACAACTGTAATGTGGAAGGATTTAGACACACACTTAAAATAGCAATTTTTGGAAAGCCATACATTAGCTCCAAAAATGTGGGTGGTAAATGAAACAGGATAGGATAGAATATTACTTTATTAATCCCTGCAGGGAAATTCACCAAATGCTTTGATCCATATGGCTTTTTTTAACATTAACCTTTGTTTGTTAAAACAATAAGTTAACAAATAATATTTAAAAAATGGGGGTGCCAGAATTTTACTTTCTTGTGAAACTGTTCTTATTAGTACCTAACTGTGTCCTGTATACACTGCAATGTCATATCCCATCATTCACCTCCAAGATGATTTTAATTGTGTACTAAATATCCTTGTTATCCTCATTTAGGCCTCTGTTACAGTTCTTTGTAACACAGGGTTTAACCATACATGACAAAAGTATATTTTCCACTTGCACAGTTTTTCAAAGAAAAAATTATTTGACAAAAAAGCTCAATTTTAAGCTTCTTTAATTCAACCAGATTTTGTTCTCTATCACAAAACAAGAAAGTTGCTTAAAAGTTTTGCTCAATGGTTGTTCGCATGCAGAGAAAACTGCATATGCACTATGCTAATACTGAAGATGAGTGGTATTGGCGGAACACTGAGGAATCCTAATCCATCCATTAACTCTAAAATAGGCAAATACTGCTCTCAAAAGCTACAGGTTGTATCTGAATATTACATATGAAGTGCTTCATATAATAATTACATGGCATTAGCAAGAACTTAGTCAAAGCACTAAATTATACCCAGCAAACATAAATGAAAAAACTGCTAAATTCAAAGCACTGCCCTGCACATCTCTCTCTTTTTATACACTTTCCCAGCTGTACAGAGGCCCACGGGTACACGTTAGTTAAAAACTGGACTAAAGGATTTTTGTCATGAAGTTTATGCACTGCAGCTCCAACACTATCAACTGGAAAAAAGCACTCTGTAAGATTTAAGCTGAAGATGCATTTATGAGACTATGCTTCTAAATACGGGTAAATTATGGGTAACTTGTGGGCAAGTGTTCTGTTTATCTTAATGAAGCACTCTGGGAGTCCTCAAGCCTGGGCCCCAGGAGGAACCCGTCCCACCTTGAACTGGACTTCAGGGTTGGTTATATTTGCTTTGGGACACTGACAGTGTCCAGCGCTCTCAGCACTGTTACTGACAGACAGCTGGCTATGGCAACAGGAGCAACAAAAACAAAAATCTTTCAGTTCTTTAAAAATTAAACCTGATGAATTCATCACAGATGGAACCCATTTTCCCTGCTGTCCCTGTTACCTAGTTGTTTTTTTTGCATATTAAAATTTTTTTTTCCCCCTCCAATGATAAAAACTGTCTTCCTCCACTTCTGGAGAAACAGTCAAATATGAATAAGCACATATAAAATGACCTAAAATTTTGTCCAAACAGCTATGCCTATCATTGGTAATATATCACACAGCCTAGGAGCCATGTATGCAAGCCTTGTCTTGGGGCCCCAACAGAATGAATGAGATTTCTGGACCCCACTGACCCCGTTGAGTCTCTGACATGCAGTTTGTCTGTGCTGATTCCCCTTTCTTATTCTCCTGGCTTTTTCTGTGTTGAACCTCCACTGGCTTTGACAGTATGATGGACCGCTTCAAGCCTTGCTTGCAACGAGGCAGTTTGTTACAGAGACATCGCAAGGGTCTGTGGGATGGGGGATTTCTTGAACTGTACAGAACATGCTGTGCTGTTAACTATACCAGAGTATCACAAGATCATCAAAATCTACTGAAATTACATTAAAGACATTTTGTGTTAACTAAAGTCAGGGGCTGGCTGTGCACACAAAAAGGCACTTGACAGAATAGAATATTATGTATTTACAATAAAAAAATTTCATGGCAAAAACATTAAATTGTAATTTAATGTAATTAAAAACATTACATTATTATTAGTACACTGGACAATACATATGTTTATATAGCATGTTTCTTTGGCAGGAATTAGGAAAATCATTTTTGCTATAAAAAAGTGGCCTCAGTTGAACAGTGTACAAGTTAATTTCACTACTACATAAAACAGAACAATTCACTAATGTTGCTCAGAAATACTTTAAATCTTATGTTTTCATTTCAAGATCTGATGTCATGCTTTGTTGCTGGGGTATTTAAAAAAAAAGCCAGCACTTCAAATATTCATGAGGACTGAAATGAAGGAAAATCCAGAGGAATTTCCCAAAGACTGATTTTTACTGGTCCTCTTATGGCCATGCAAATGTTTTGAGCTCTGGGATACTGGAATTTACATAATAAAATCAAACAAATACATCCCAAAAAACAGAACTGATTCTGACCTATCAACTGTTTCAATGAATCACAGCAGAAAAGCAGTGCTAAACAAGTCGCAAAGCCCTCTCCCCTTCTGTCTTAGTATAAGGGTTAACATTTCCCTGCAGCGTCTCTTTCGCTCATTGATGTAGTATTGGCCAAACAAAATGTATGCCTGCAAAACAGCTATAGACACAGGGAAACTGATTAAAGTTTAGCTGTGAAAAGAGTGGGCCATCATGGGAATGTTCCAGTTACCATCTTGTTACTGTGGAATTTCTTCTCGCAGCTTGCTGGGGATACTTCAGGGGTTCTGCAAAATGTAGCGCAGACAAGAACTGTCAGCGGCCGCGAATCTTCCTTCTGTCAGAATGTTACCAAATACATCTTAACAAGCTTCACTGCGAGGGAGACGAGTCGGGAATAACACCAGTCTGCTTTGTCCTGTAATGCTTGGCGTTACATTTACAACCGTAAAAAACATAAATGACAGCCTGTAATAACAGTATATTGAAATATATGTAATTCTGTTTAATTCAACCATTCATACTGACAAGGACTGTCTGTCAGAATATTTCTTCATACTCTGTCAGTCCATGATTCTCAAGTTAGCCGATGAATTTCTGATGCTGAAAGGTGTATTTGAATCAATATCTGGCACTTTTTATCACTGAAATACGTAATCTTCCACCATGTGCTAAGGAAGGCTCTGTAAAAAAATTGTTTACAAGGTGGTTATCTTGAGATAACAGGCCTGTCTTGTGAGAGATTTGGGAGACTCAGCAGTAAGTGAGTTCATATTATAACTGTCGCCCAGACACAGGCATTCAGCTACAGCTTTGAGGAGGAAACACACCTCTGGGGGCACACGTGAACATATATGGATGCGGTTCGAAAGACGTACACTGCTACAAGCACCCAAAGGTGCTCTCACAGCAGTAGGTTGTGTGCACTCCCCACAAGTGCACACGAATACAACAAATTCATAGATACACTCACGCAGACATCTACGCATCCATATGAAAACAGTCCGAGAGAGATAAATGTGTCCACTTCAGAAGAGAGAAATGTATATACATAGACATACACACACGTGTAGAGACAAACAGATTCTCACCTAAGAACACACACATACAGTATGTACACACATATCGGCCGATCAGTCGCAGAAATGAATCAGCTGCTCGTTGGTATGGTCCTGTGCCCCGACTGGGGGAAGGCCGCTGAACCCTTTTGCTCTCCAGCAATGCACATAAACACACACATAGAAAAAAATGTGTCCACTTGAAAAACTCCTGACAGTCCATCCATTTCCCTGCCCTCGAGAGCAGCACATTGTTTGACTCACCAGATCCACCCTCTTTGATGTTGGACCCCATCCAGACTTGTCTTGGAGAGGACAAACTCATCTTTTCAAACTGACACAAAGATATTCTTGCCTCCCTTACTTCTCCCCACCCCCCTCTAAATTATTTCCCCTCTTCCTTCTGCCCCACCCCCCCTGCACCCATATACAGCTCTACCTTTTCATACATTCACCACAGGAAAGCACCAAGAGAAAAAATGGGATTCACTGCAAATCTTTTCTTTTCTTCTTGTTTTGGTAATTGCTATTGTTTGGCACTTGGCATGATTTGCGTGTCTTTACGAGAAATAACCGGGGAAACACTTTGTGAACGTAATATGTTCATCTGGATTTCATCTCTCTATCAACACTGCTCAATCCCAGGTCACATTGTTCCAGACTGCAGGATTTGGCCCGTATTAACAATGTCAAGAAATATCAATACGACATTTCAGGATGAGCAGCTGGTGAAAATTACACTGCCACATTGTTAAAAACATTCAGAAATCTATGGGAAAAATTCACCGCTTAGGATTTTTCTCTGTGATTCACATTGCAAGCTTTCACGCTGATTATTAAATGAATTATTGTTAATAAGAAACCAAAATTAAAAATTGTGTAAACTGACTCTGACATTTTTGAAACCAAATAGACAACAGGTCAAATCATATGTAGTTGCATATATATTCAAGGACCTTAAATCTGCATTACTTGGAGTAACTTACTCTGGTGCATCAGAAATAAAAAACCCAGCCATAAAAACTTTGGAATTTGGCTAACTAACCATAAGTCAGACAGTAAATGAAACAAATCTACTCCCCACATAAATCAAATCAAAACCAACTCCTAATATGTGGTTTGTTCGGCAAGGCAGGGTATGGAGGTGGGTTGCCAGTGCACATTTGCAAGGTACACACAAAGGGAGAACATGCAAATTCCAAACACACTGAACTGGACCCAAACTATATGCCCACCAAAAGAGACCAGGAGCTGTGAGACACTGGCTATATCCACTGTGCCACCAAATTCCCCTATAACATATAGTGGTAGAAAAAAGTCTGCACTGGCCTCAAATGTTGTCATTTTAAGGTGTTCAAGTTGTTTCAAGTAATGTCATACACGTCATATCACTTGAAATTCTTTAATATAAACGTCAACAACACAATGTTCAAATAAAAATTTGTATACAAACATATACTCCTGTTAAAAGTATAATGCATCTGTTTATCAACATGTGTTACTCAGAGGAGCTTTTCAAAGGAAGCTTATCTTTGAAGGTTCTTGTCTGGAGAAAAAAAAAGACAAAACTGAATTGATCTGCATTTGGTTCACAGTTCCTCAGTCTTTCCAACAGCATATACATAAAGTGATTTTAGTGTGTGTAAGAAAAGTACCTCTTACAAAAGATGTAAGTAAACATGGCCTAGCTACAAATTTCTATGAAGAATATGAATTCTCACAATTGTCATATGCTCTGTGTTACAAAACCATAACCTGGAATCCACCTACAACCGTATCTTACAATAGTACTATAAATTCACCAAATTTTATATGTTCTGAACAATCTCTTGAGATCTGTCACCTGTCACTGAGGACGTCACACTTTACTTCACTGTCTTGCTTTGATCACCCCCATTCAAATGTCCGCCGGGGACAGCGTAAGTCTCTCTACTTTCCAAGCAAAAAGCAGTCGATCAAGCCGAGTATTTCAGACAGCCCAAGGTTAAAGGCCCCCCCAGTCCCTCCTTGGTCCCCCAGCATGTAGAAAGAGTAATATATGGCAAGGCCTTCCAGAAAACACACTTTGATTGATAACAATCATTGTACTCTAATCTACTGAGTAGGGCAGGTTTGTTACCACTCAAAGAAAGAATTATTGTAAACACCCCATAAAGTGGATTTATGTTATCTCAGTCATTCCCTTTCCCCTTCTGAGATGCCTCAAAAAAGGGAAAAACAGCTGATATATGAGTGAATGGCGTATCACACAGGCTGAAATTATATAAAGGTAAGTAAAACAATTTCAGTAATATATATGTATGTTGAAGCTGTAATGTACATGTAAAACAACCAGTCCCCACAATTCCCCACAGAATTAAACGGCCTTTGACATTAGCCAAAGCGCTTTCTTTATTAAGTTTCAAAGCATATCTGTCCTTGAGATGTTTAGACCTGCCAAACAGGTTCCCCCCTTTAATGACGTCTCATTTAATTGCAGAAGACGGCCTGCACATCACAGAGGTGAGACCTGTCAATGATGCTGCTAAAACCCGTCTACAGCACAAGAAACTGATCAATTTGTGAATGATTGTGATAATCAAAAAATGGCCTAATTCCTAAATTGCATTGAGTGCAATGCTTAATGGTACCTTTACAGTAATTGCTGATGACCTTTAAGAGCTGGGAAGTTGTTATTGTTGACATAGCAACACACTGGTCACCAGCATAAGACAATGACAGGAGACTGGTTTGGCATGCTGGTCCAAGTGTTTGAGCAGACCAACAGAATCTGCAACCTAATATTTAATAAGGTTACTTTTGTTTTTCCTTTTCATATATTTGAAGGGAAAAAAACGATTATTGTTACTTATAAATTTTTTTATTTTGACAAATGTCGTGCTTATGCAGTTATTCCTGTTCTGCTGTTTGTTAAGTATTAATACTGATTTAACCTGTTCAATAGTAAAATGCTCTGCATATATTTAAAAAAGCAAAAATAAAATCATGTGCAAATTTTTTGCCATTTCCTTCTATCCACTGCATATAACGAAAAGCTACATGCGGTCACGCCATTTTCTGCCTACAGATAGGCTGTCTGGCTTGATGTAGGGGGCAGTGGGTGTCACTCACCTCCATTCATCGCTTACTGTATTGAGACTGCAATGCAGTTTCAGTGATAAATATTTCATATCCAGAAAACACTTGCTTTTGTTCAGACTTTAGTCCACTACATGCTGTAAATGCCATACTGACTGCTTTGAACTATGCATGTGAAAAGCTATTTGCAAACAAAGGCTAGAATGATGGGAAGAGAATCATTTGTTTGGAATCAACATTTGATGGCATACATGTGCTGTACTTCTTTCCATTTATTTCAGCGGAGTATTTGGTTTATTTTGCTGTTTGTATTTTGCATTTTTGAAAACACTATGTAGGTAAAATGAACATAAAAAGGCAGCATAAAATCCTGAAGCTCTAAATAAAGATGCAGTAGTAGGAACGCACAGAGTTTAAAGTCTGGATGCATCAAATTGTAGTGAGGTGAAAGGTCAACAGTGCCTAGAGTATTTTTTTATGAATAAATTAAAAAAAAAAACCGACAAACTGTAAGTGGTGATCCTAAGTTAACATAGACGACAAAGGGTAGGCTTCAGCATTGTTAAAGCGGGTTCATCGGTATTTTGCATGTTCTTGACTTAGTTTGTAACAATATGAGTAATAGTTTTGTATATTTACGGTTATTCTTGAGTGAGCTTGTGTCAGTCTAGAATTTATTCCTATACAAAATAATGTGAATAGTATGTTCATTATCTCAATTCCCACCTTAAGGATGAGCTTTCAGGGCCAAACTGTATTCAGAGATTGGGATCTGGGTTTATTTCACTGGAAACTAAATACCACAAACTCATCATGTTTTCTACACGTTTCTACATGTTTTCACACACTGTATATTGTACAGGCTGATTGAATACTGCAAACTTTGTTCCTCTTATTAAGCTGTCGGACATCTTAGTGCAATTACTGACCACAGAGAATTAGTTTGAAAGAAAGCAAGCTAAACACTACTAGGCGTTTGTAACTTGTAGGAATGACAATTAATTCCATAAGGCTGGCACCTTGAAGGGCTTTTTGTACAAAATGAATGGATTTAGTTTTGCATTGTTCTCTAAGCAGCTTCCCACAGTAAGCATATGCATTCCACCGGGACATTTTCCATGGGTAAACTATACTGCTTTAGTAAACATTCAGCAGTTTTGTGCAGTATCTGAGCTGCTCTGTCTAAAAAAAATATGGTAAAACTCATGGAAACGAAAAACGAAACAAAACTTTTGTTCACTTGTGTTAAAAGAAAAATTTGATGATTTGTTGAAACAGTATTTGTGATTACTCAAATACAGGGGTACTGCTTTCAAAAGTAAACACTAAGGCAGTTCAGCGTGAGTGGAAGTTATCAAAACATAAAACTCTATTTATATAGAACAGCCAACCATTTTAATTGCAATCACTGTTGTCACTATGACAAGCAAAATCTGCTTTTATTCTTTTTGTAACTTTACACTTAAAACTGTTGATTTTTACTGTAAACAAACAAGACGGAGGGAAAGAAGGTGAAAGGGGGTTTAGCAGATGTGAAAGCTATCTCACTTACTTCCAGAGCTCATATTTACATACTTAGAACGATAATGGGGGAAAAGGTGGTTCAGTCATCGATCGGCCCACAATGCCCTGTCACTCTTTTACTTACTGTTCAATCTGCCCTGTCTGACATTTACAGGGCACTGATTGGGCCTTGTCACTGGTGGGGCTGTAAATCGTCTCCGAGCAGCTGCGCAGAGAGCCTGTCCGATGATCGCTTGACCCCCTACCCTTATTACAGCAAGTAAATCAGAAGATCCAGTCCACCCCCACCACTGCTCCCCAAGCACCATGCACCCATACACCATTAAAGTGAACCTGTGCAAACCACTTGGACTGGGGCTTACACCGCACGAGGTCAGACAGTGTCATGCACGTGGAACACTTTGGGTAATGGAATGTTGTTCCTTATCTGAGGAAACACTTAACCACCATGTCCAAACAATGTTGGCACAGGCTAGGCTGTGCAGATTACTTACAGGAGGGAGCAAGCAAAGCAGAACGGCTCCCCCATTCAGGATATTGGTAACTCCTTGCTTTGTACACACTGTACATTCATTGCTTCAGTTGCAGGCACTTAGCTGTGAAATAAAAGAATAACTACTTGAGCCAAGCATTCAAATAACTTAGATTAATAAAAATCTGAACTTCCCATAAAGGGTGGCCACCATACGTGTACTTTTTGAATGAATACACAAGCTATAATTCCGTAGAATCATTGATACAAGGCTTAACTTATTAAAAGATTTAAAACATCTATAAACAGACATGAGAAATGGAGGCCTGAGCTTCAGCTGCTGAATTTGCCTTAGGGGTCATGACCTGGAGGTTAAATCATCCAACAAAAAATTGTATTTAATGTCACAATGTAAACAGTGACAGAAAGCAATCCATTTCCACGTTCAGGATTTTGTGTTCTCACACACATCACACATTCCTTAAAGGGAAAGCACAATGAAAAACAAAAAAAATCAAATAATTTTTTTAAAAATAAACTAAAACATATACAAAACACTGAGTATCACTGCACAAATTTTTTAAGAGCTTCTCAAGCTAAATACATGAGCTATATTTTAAACGCGACTCTCAAACAGGACTGCTAAGCAACCAAAACTAGCAATGTAAATTATGTAAAGAAAAATCTTTAATTTAACTTTAATCAGAACTCTGATATGGTATAAGCGGCATTGGGGAGTGCTATACAGATCTACACCCCAGTGCAGGCAGCACGAGGTGCTTGTTAATAGATCTGAATGGTGACATCACAGCAGCCGTGTTCTCTGCGCCTTTCCCAGTCTCTCTCATTACCAGGAGGTCATGCTGTCTGCATTCCTGCTCAGAAAAATGGATTGTGGATCTGCAGAACCCCAGGGCCAGATACTTCCCTTACCAAATCCTGGCAAATCTGAATTACAGACAGCAAAAATATTACTCTAAAACTGCCAGTATTTCTTATTAAACTCGTTTTGTGGAAGCCCAGTTAAGGAAATGGACTGCTGAGCTACACTCCCTAAGTACATTAACATGCTGCACTAAAAAAGCATCCTGAATAAATACAGGGCAAACATATATGATTATTTAAAAAATGTGAGCATTTTGATATTTTCACTTGTTAAATGTTACTTTACGCTATGCTTTACCATACAGAAAGCCCAGAATTTTGATTTATACCTTACAGATTCATTATTCAACAATGCTAATTTAAGAAGCAAGGTCCATAGCTAAGGATGAACAAAAAAAAAACTGCATGCAATGTACATAAAAGAAGTGAAGGACATGCTTAGAACCTGTAGAGGACATAAGAGAATGGATGTTACAGTTTTCCTCTTCCTTTTTCATCTGTATTGCAAGAACTTGATAGTTGCAATTTCCTACAGTGTTACTGGTAAAAAGGAAAGAAAGGCTAAAGGAATTTTAGTACTACCACTTTTAAGAAGGCCACTTGAAGTCAATTCAGTTCATTTTATTTTTTATAGTGTTGTGTTCAACTAGACAGAGAGCGCTAAACAAAGGTCCCAAGGATAAGCAATAGGAAAGAGAAAGACACAATTGTTAGGCCATGATATCATTAGCTGTTTAGATAAGCAAGCTGGCAACTGAAAACAGGAAGACGAAAAACTCCAAACAACCAAGAAGGGGCAGAAAATAAACCTCTGGGTACCAGTGGTTGTCTGCCGCTTCTGAACATCCCATTGTGGTGACATGGGACCTGTGTGGATATGACCAGTATGTCTATAACCTGGCAAACTAGTTGTTGACCTGTTTGGCAGCAGTAGGCAGTTTAAACCAGAGAAATCAGTGGGTGTTATAGCACCATCATCAAGGCAATGCCCATCTAGCATGGGGAACTGGTGTTTCTAGAAGACTTCTGCATCTACTGCTCATATAGTAGGTTGTGTAATGGGTACAGTTTTTACTTTGGGATCTAAAGATTTGAGATTGAACTTGTGCTCCTGCTGCAGGAGCCTTCAGTAAGGTATTTTTCCTGAATTTCTCCGTTAAAAATTGCCCAACTCTATAAATGGATAAATCAATGCAAGTACTTTGGCGTTTGAATCTAGCACTGTAAGTCATTTAAGAAGTCAGCTAAACGAATAATATGCATATAATAAAAACTTAAGCTTGGCAATAACATGACTTTCCTACTCATATTTTCTTTAGCAAAATGTAACGCAAAAATCTATCAATTTTCGCCGTAGCCAACTGGTGCCGCACTGTATACTGAGGATGCTTCCATTATCTTTGTGTACGTGTAAATTACTTTCTTCTAACATGTAATATCTGATGTTTTAAGAATGTTTATAGCTGGTGTGTATTAAAAACTCTGGAGGATATTCTGAGATGAGCACTGTAGTGCTAGACATAAGTCCACATTGATCACCAGGTATGTCCATAGAGCAAATGTAGTTACATGTTATCTTCTATACAGCATACTATTTCATCTTGGAAATTAACTGTGGCCATAAAATGAAAAAAAAATTAATAACTTGCTTTTTGTTCTAGCACCTTTGACTTCTGAATGGCTTGACATACTATGCTGTGGGTATGTTACACAGATACTGTTTCCACATATGACACGGTGAGCATTTAACACTAAACACATTGTTAGAGAAGCAAGTTTAGAAAAAGAAAAAAGTGGATTGAAATTAACAATCTTTGATATGTTGACAACATCACACTAATAGCAGAGGATAAAGACCTTAAAATGCTCTTTTAAAAATAAACCCTCATTAAAAAAGTGGAGAGTGAAAAATGGAGCTACAAATAAATATGAAGAAAACTAAAACCCTGAAAACCGGAACAGCGGCAAACTTTGGTGTAGACAGTGAAGCTAGAAGTTGTTGACAGCCTCTTCAGATCAGTAATCAACCACAAGAGATCTAGCAGTCAAGAGATATGAAAACACAACTGGAGGACCCAAGTTTCTGAAGAAACTCTTTTTACATTGTTACCAAGAGTTGTTGCTGACTCAGTACCACTTAACAAGAACATGCATTTCACGCTTTTATACCCCTCATATAGTACCTGATGCAAATTTTTAAAACACCATTCGCTGACAAGGTGTACTGAGGAGGTTTTTTTACAATCTGGAGATAAATTTAAACTATGATTTATTTATTAAATTCACACTTTTCTCCCAGGAATTTCAGTGGTACTACAGCAACAAGCGGGATTTGAACAGCTCTCACCAATACTCTATTGGCTGCAGCAGATGTGACATATTTAACATGGTAAATACCTGACATGGTGCAGCACAGTGGTGCAGTTTTCAGCACTATGACAAAGCAAATATTCATTCATTAATTATCAATAACTGCTTATGCAGTGCAGGGCCATTGTGGTATGAAGTCTACCACAGAAACGCACAGTGCAAGGCGCGGTACATCTTGGACGGGATATGGTCTATCACGTTCTATGAAACTAAGAATGAATTATTTTTCTAAATAATTATGAATCATATTTAAATGCTCAGAGCATATGTTTTCTCTCGAAGGTAATGATCAGTATTTATCGTTAGGATGAATTTTAGTCAAAGCAACATCCAGCTTTTCATATTTATGCTACAATGAAAATAAATCTGAAATAAATATTTATCATTTTTAAAAGACAATGTTTATATTAGAAAGCCTGATACTTTTCAAAAGAAAATGGGCCTGTCTCAGAAATGCTTTCTCCCACAACAGGACTGAGGAACAGAGGGGAAATGGGCCATAAAATAACTTAAATGACAAATTATGTAGCTTTCTTAGCCAGTGAACCAATGTTAAACATGTCACATCTATATTGGCTCAAATAAAATAAAAATAATTATCCTGGCATGTGGCCTAAGCACTTTCCCAAGAACACCAAGTAGTGCTAGCCCAAAGATTGATTTTATGGAACGCAGTCACGTGTCAAAGGAGAAATGTATGCGCTACAAAGTCTTCAGATTCTCCAGTTTACGGTTACATATGGAACTGATGAAAGATGAAACAAATATTTTCTTTCTGTTGTTGTAATTTGGAGCCTTTTGGCATTAAGCCCAGTTCCTTAATTTAATAAATAGTTGCACCAGCCATGTCACCACCCGTCATAGCGCCTTACATTGCAATTGTTAATTTGCCCAACCTTCCGCCTAAGCTCTACTCCACTGCAGGCACAGACTGCCAGTCTTTAATTCCTCAAGCAAGCTTGCTTCCCTGCTTTTGCATCTCTTTGCAATACTCTTTGGCCTATCTGTAAAGAACACGTTTTTTCCTGAATTAGACAAAACAATTTATGTGAACTATTTCTGTCAGGTTCATAAGCTGCACACTACAAAGACACACTGAGATCTCACCCGGTGACCTCAAAGTGCATATATCCATGCTTTTCTTGCAATATGCTCACGTCTCTGCATCTTTTAAACTAATTGACATATCTTGGTTATAATCTAAACCAAGCCAAAGACCTCAGTCAGATTTTTTGCACTTATAGTCTCATTCTCTCTCAAAATGTGTCCTACAAAATTTAAAACTCAAGTCCCTGGCTCGTTCTTTTTCTTTTTCCATTCCCAAGTTCTCTTTGTTCGTCTCCTAAATTTCTCCATTTTTATTCCTAACTCGTACATAGTATACATTTCACCTGGCCTGTTCACTTAGTTGAAATGGTTTAAAAATGAACACTTTTAAATATTGTTTAAAAGTCAACACTCATCAAAAGGTCCATCTAAAAACACACCCACGCAGAAACTTTGGTTTCTGGTTGCAATAAGGGGCAGCAGCAAAAATTTAAAAATCATTACAGTGTGGGTTTTTTGTGATACTGCTTTTAATACTTAAGATTTTATGTCACTTCTTTTGTAACTAAAGTATTGGATCAGTGTTATGACTTAGTGTACAAAGAGTTAAATGTATGAGAAGAGAACTGTAGACTCAAAAAAATCTTTTGTCCTTGCAGCCCTTAAACTCCTTCAAAAGGGACTGACTTTATCAATCCAACCTTCCATCCATCCTTCCTTCCATCCTCCCATTTTTGTCAACTGCTTATCCTGAGCAGGGTCACTGCAGTCCAGAGCCAAAGATTTTATAAATGGTTTTGTTATGTTATCTGAAAAAAATGTCTCATTAATAATAATGTAAGTATTAGATAAGAAAATTAGCAATGATTTCCGTGCAGTATGTTAACTTAACGGAATATTATGCTCCCTTGAGAGTTTGCCTAATTACAATACAAAACATATCAATATAAAGGGTTCAAAAATCTGCATAGTTAGCCAAAGAGAACAATTTTCAGAGCTGCTACCTTGCACTTGAAGAAGCTTAATTCAAATCCTACCTCTTACTGTAGTACCTTGAGCAATGCAAAATCCCTAAATTTCTCCAGTAAAAATTACCCATCTGAACAAATTTGTATAGCAATCACTTTGGAAAAAAAAATGATTAAATTAATAGCATAATTTAAAGTGCAATATGCAAATTAAAATTTCAAATTCCTGAAGGGTGCAAATGGTCTTGAATTGTGTCAATCTGGAATTAATAAAGGTTTACGAGCTTAATTCTTGTGGTATATTGTGGTAGAACTGTGCCGTATAAGAAAAGGTTCCAAGTTTTGCTTTCAAGACATTAACATACTAGTGACAAAATTAAGGAGGATGACATGAATCTGAAACTAAACATGGCTAGTATGTGATTTGCTGAAGATGATGCAAGACAAGGAACTTTAGACAACTGAAGACTGAAGCTGCCAGCACAGACCTGAATATATAAGAACATTTTAGAGCTTTAAGTCCTGCCCACATGAATAACAGCAGCTGAAAAACTGAAAAATGTTCCGTAATATGGTAGTGACATTATGCTTTTCACTTACAATAAAGACTCCAGCAGGAGGTTTCCCAGGACACTTTATTATGTTAACTTGTCATTGTATTGTCACAAACAGATATCTAAAAATAGTTTTCAAATAAATTTTGAGTGATTTCAAATGATTGGCATTAAATCCTGTGAATTAAAACATTAAAGCAATGTACCTCAAACTGACATAATTTTCCAAGTACAATCACATATTCTATAAAGTGTATCAGTATAATATGTCATTTGAGCAAAAAAGATAAACAATTATACCTTTCTTTCAAGAAAACTATTCATTTCATACCATTTCCACTGAACCTCTTATAGAAAAAAGGTAACCAGAACTGTGCAGGTTTTCAAAGGTCACTTTGATATGGCAGACTCATTCAGTACCTATTCTGAGGTCTAATGAACTATTTGATTCTTCCTTGTCAAGAATCTTCAATGAAATATCTAGGATATTGTGGCATTTTATTATTTAACCATATACAATCCTCTACACCTTTTTAAATCCTTGTAACTCTTACATACTACAGATTAAAAAGTAAAGCAATAAAATAGCTATAGGAATGATGAAATATCCTGGTTAAGTATGAGTATGTTATCAGGAAACATGAATAAATACACCTTCAAAGCAGACAGTGCAGCTATAGTACTTCACTGTTGTAGTATCACGTTTATTTTTATTCGTTTCATAGGCATATGCAACCAAAGTTATGCGAGGAGAAGCCGGACCAAGTCCACGACACCGTCTCGAGTTAATTTAGTAGAGTATATTTTACAGTACTCACGACACCAAAAAAAGTCATTACAATCTACCAAAAAAATGTAACAACTATTTTTTCCAAAGATCAGAGTATGTTTTACAAACATTGGATGAAAACATTACATAATATTGACTTCTGGGATATAATGTAAATAATGGAACACTGAGAGCAGCAAGCAAAATATTCTCATCAGGATGCAACTTATAGTATTCTTAAATGTGCGTTTACTGGTCTTTTTCTTGCACCAATTTGAAGTTTAAAATTCACAGAGATGGAAGGAAAAATGTTAGACTACATTGTGAAGACATTAAAATATGTGCTGCAAAAAGTACACCTTAAGTTGTTACGTGCATTATATTAGTCTGCCTTTCATTACTGTTGTAAAAGAATTTCCTCAGTACTAAAAACAAAAGTGCCCGAACAGTAATTCTAATTAAGACAAGGCAGCACATGCAATCACTAAATATTCTATTTAGTATAAAGACATGCAGGAAAATACCAAAAAATAACGTACAGCTTCTCTTGCCAGAATATAGCTACAATAAAATTGAATTAAATGCTGCTTTACAAAACTAAAAAATTTGAAATAAATTCCACATATTTGTTTGACGACTATAATTCTGCAAGTCGGAAAAATATATTTTTCACTTTTTGTCTAAGAGCTGTAGTGTATAAACCTCTTAATCAGTGCCAAATTCAGTGCGAGATACAATTAAATGGTTATTTTCCCCAAAATCTTACACATGAACAAAAAAATCTAACGTAATGACACAATAAAAACGTAATTAAACAGGCTACACAGTTTTTGCATGTACTGACATGGGTAGTTCTGTTGGTGAATTCCAGAACTGATGGGATGGAGCAGTATTATTGCTGGAATGTCATGGATTACTGCAAAACTGGAAAGGTTGCAGGTTTGATCATTTGGCATCCAAGTTATCAAAAGAACAAAGTAAATGGCCCCAGTAAAGTGGTGCAATTGGATGTAAAATGCATTAGAAATTAATGAGAGTCCAGGAATCCACAGTACAATTTAATTTGACATGCTATTCTCGGGAACATCCAGAAAATGCAGCACATATTTTTTAATATTTCATTTCAGATTTGATCAACTATTCATCCATCAACCCATTTTCAGGCAGATTTGCAGGGAGCCAGATCTAGTCCCAGTAAGGGAAGGAATTAGGTAAGTTACTTTGAAATGCCATGTTTCAGATTATAAGGTGGATCAAGAGTAATACTCACAGACCCAGAACACTGGGCTGTCTCATTAGTTAGGTTAGGTGTCTCACTGCCACATAGAGGGAAGTATTCTGCCAAGAATCAGGTCTGCACTATGCAGTAAAATATGCTAAGTGCAGCCACCAGGGCGGGAGAACCCGGTGCCACATTAAACACGATGTGCTGAAATAAATTCAAGTCCTGATATATTTTGGCTCTGCGTGTAGGATTCCACAGGCAAAAATACAGCACCAATATCAACGTTACCTCGCAAATCTCTTTTTGACTTTTGTGCTGGGAAGGACAGGCAATCCAAGATTTCTTATAATGTAATCTCTGTGCAACCTCACAGTCCTCTGCAAAGAAAAGACCACTGAAAGACAAGTTTCAGCAGTACGCACTAACTACAGGTTGCTAAATAAAATAAAGGATTTTACTGCATGTTTAATATTCCCCACTCAATATGAAGCAGGCATAACATGTCTGAGTTTCTGTCCTTCGGTATCACTCACTTACATGAACTGCTTGTTCGGTTTGTAGCCTATCGCAAAATCACGGAGCACTAGGCAAGGAGGCCCGTCTATTGCAGATAAAGAACTATATTTATCACACAAATTTTTGAAGTCTCAGAAGAGGCCATTCTTTTGCAAACCTTTTCAAACCTCGGGCAAAAGTACCTCAGCCGAATTATTTAAATAAGACACATAGTAACATAAACGTTAAAGTATAGGTTGTGCGAGTGGCTTTCAATCGATCTGTCTGCTGAATGACAGAATAAAAATAGTATGAGTGAAGGACGGTTTAATGTAATGCCAAGTGTGAATAACAGCTCTGCCTCCTGACTTTCCCCTCCATCCAACTCAGCTTTGTTTAACCTACTGGAATTTTTACAACCACCTCTGGCTGAGCCCGTGTTTAACAACATAGAACATCCAGTAAGACTTGGAATGGTGCTTTTTTCAGTCATAGGAGCCTTCAGAACAACACAACACCATATGTGGACCCAGAACTATGGGCAAGCAAATACCAGAATGCAGACTGAAAAAACCAGCAAGCTTTACTGAGTTTTTCAACGGATACCCTACTAATTAGTACCTATAAAAATATTTCCTTCCGTGCTGCTGTCAAAAGTTGCTTTAACTGAAAAATAAAATTAGTTCAAGTGAATTGGTACCCGCAGAATGGAGAAGGGAGAAAGAGGGGTTGTATGGATAACACACCTAAACAGTTGTCCCAATAACGGTCACAACACTGTCAACACACAACTGACGTGTAGTAAAAATGTACCTAAATGCCAGTCAGCTGAGTAACAGATGACCTGTTCTCCTCTGTATTCCTGTGTCCTACATCTGCCAAACCCACAAAACAACCTGAAGCAAATTACAATACGGACAGAAGTTTTGGTAGATTACTAAAACAGACACTTCAGGTCAATATGTATTTACATTAGAAAAGCTGCGTCGCCCATGCTTGTCCAACAACACATCTTTAAGAGACTCTTCAGGAGTTTAATCTATACATAAACTTGTTTTAGGGCACTAAAGTATTGTTCATGACTGCATTGCCCCTATATATAGATAAATGTCTTTAACCTTTTCTCAATTAACATTCAGAAACATATTTATCATGCTCAACAACAACAGAAAATAATGGACATTTGCACTGGACAAATTTCAGTAGTCATTATTATAAAGAATGTTTTAACACTCAGAAAAATGTTTAAATGAGGGTTATTGTTGCATGCATTAAATCTGTTGCAAACGCAGTTGGCGAGGAACGAAGGTTCTGACCCCGTCACCTAGGCAGACAACCATACTCACCTCCCACAGGTGCCGAGTATTCCTGGGCCCCCCTGCCTGCACCTTGTCCAACACAAGAGGCACTCCTTGGAAGGGGCCGATCCAGGTGCCCTGGGGGATACGCTGGGCAGCACAGATGCCGTAACCTAGGCCCGGAATGGTGCTGGTGCAGAGACACACCTCGCGGGGCAGGTCACGCAGCCCCTCTGGCACTTCCAGCAGAGGAACCGCGGCCGAAGAGCTGCTTGTGCCCACAAGTCGACGCAGGGAGTGCAGGGGGCCATGCATGGGGCATTCCCCGTTCCGGTTGTCCGCACACATGTCGCAACCTGGTGGGGTATGTATGTGTGTGGGGAGGGGAGACACACATGCAGGTGCTGTTTCTGGAGGCTGCTGTGCAAGTCAGCATGTGCCAAAACACTCCACAAGCCCTTAAAGAGTATCACAAAGGTGTAGTGCATGCTATTGTCTACAACATAGGTGTGTGATTTTTAAAATAAATCTGTCCTAATGCTCCATATTTTAAGTTTTTTTTTGTTTTGTGTGACTACTTTTTTACATTAATTGGACTGAAATCAAATTTTGCTGCATGGTAAACGTACACTGCATTTCATATATAAGGAACGTTAAAATGTTTTGTTTTTTTTTAAATATGTAGATACATGGTTTAAAAATGTTATTCTAATACATCACTGAACAAATCCCTGCAGGAAAACTAAAGGGTAATTTGGCAAACTTATATTTGTAACTTTAAATTTTGAGTTTCAGGAAAATTGAAGAAAATGAAAAACTGAATCAGTTTGATACGCATGATTTTTATACGCTTAGTTTACACTGAGAGAAAATATTCCAAGACTTCACGAAATATGTAAAATTAGACAAAATTCAATTCTGCAAAAATGTAGCGTGTTCTTCTCGTTGCTGTGCTATTAGGCCGAAATTGCACGTAACGGTAGGAAAACATAAGCTGGAATATAAATACAAATAGAATAAAATGTTTCGCTGTATTTCTGCTTTTTGGCTTGTTCTGTAACGGGAAAATTATAATTTACCACAAAACAAAATAACGGCTTTTTAAATACTATGCTGCGCTTTTTAACATATAATTGATCACTTGAAGAGGCCGGTTACATTTTTCACTCTTACTGTTACAAACATAGAATGCCACGACAAATTGACTTCCTTTAAAAAAAAAAAATCTCCCGGATATTAATGCAACCTTCATATCAGACACACATAAATTTGTTGGCGATTATTTTATTTCACAAAAGAATGAAACACCCCCATTTATCGTTCAACGCTGACACTGCGCACTAAATGCTTGAGTCAAATAATTCCCGTTTAGAATCCTAAGAAATCCTATCTCCGAAAAGTCTTACTTATGTATGACATTATTTCGTTTTTTTTTTTTTTTGCTGGCATCAAGACGCTGGCACTTGCACTCAATCCAAATATAAAATATTCATCCCGACGTGAGCTCCGCTTTCTACGTGCAAAACAATGAAACGCAGTCACGGATCGGAAAAGGACATAAACACACTAGCCAAGCGAGTGATAGGTGGCGTTTTGTCAAACACGCCTGAGCCACGTCGTAAAAGAGTGAGCCTGGTGTGAAATATGGGCGCTGGAGTCCTGGACGCGGATGAAGCGGTCTGCGCGTCCCCGGGAGAGCCGCACACACCGCGTTGGGATGATGAATAGCGGCCGATGGAGCAGATCGATCTCTGATCCACACTCACTCCACTCTCTTCTACAAAACTATACAGCAATTAATTGTGGCTTGTCCCCCCATGCTTCATCTGCCTGTGGCACATATCGATGGAGATTACTGCTGATGGGCCCTTTTATCACCTTAAATAAACACTCACTGCTTCTTCAACCTCTTCCCAAAAACACACCCTTACAGCCGCCTCTGCTATAGAATGAAACGACGTGAAGAATATTCTTGAAGTTAAAAATGTAGGCAGCACAACTGACCGCCTAGTTTAGAGAAGAAATTTGAGATCATCCTTTCGGCTACATTTATATTTTTTTTCATACGTTTTTAGTTATGTTTTCAAGGGTTTATGCCACCACCGAGGAATATTTTATTATTTTGTAGTTTTAACAGGATTACACCGAACTAAGATTTGTGCTAAATATTTGATGTAATTTACTTATTAAAATGGGTTATGATCAATTTAAGTACATTTTATTCCTGCAAAGTGAAAGGCTGAATAAAATGAACGATGAAGAATGGTATAAAGAATTTGGTTTTTAACCTGAAAAATTAAACTACGGAGCTTCATCTTCCTTATATTTTAATACAGCTGAATAAAAGAGTTGTCTAACTCATTACTGAGCTTTTTATACGATTTATGTAGATAAGACTGCAACATTTTTATTATGTTATAATTCAGGTAACTGAAAGAACATGTCAATTAATGTCGCAAAATCAATTTTAAAAAAAACAATTTTTAACAATTATTAGCAAAAAATCAATTAAACGCACACATTTAATTCGGCCACCTGCTGCTAAAAAGCAATATTGGTCACTCCCTCACTTTCACTTTCTAAATTTCATCAATCTTTTTCTTTGCAGATTTACTCCAGCAAAAGCCGCGATTTAATTTCACGCCATGGTTTAACTGAGAATATTCCATTTTTTTCTTAAACTTTTGGTTTGAGGTTTAAACGCTATACATTTCCAAACATTCCCGTTGAAAACTTCATTTTGCTGACACACCAGTTCAAATTTGGGGGGGGTTACACTGTAGAAAATATAAAGAGGTGTTATAACTGTTTCTGCTGTAGACTTACTATCAGACACTAACATAAAAACAGGAGACGCGATGAAATGGTGACACAATCACGTGACGTGTATTTACTGGAAGTGCCTTGAAGTGACTTATTGTTATTCTACGATTGATAGTGATGTGAGGTGTCGGGGGTCATACGCACGGTTATTGGGGTCTCCACTGTGGTTGTTCAGGGGGATGATCTCCATCCTTTGCTGTCCGTACAGGTAGTAGTCTAACTCCTCAGAAGTGAATCTGAACCTCGATCCTCTGTCATTTTTACAGCCGGGCGGCAAACAAACGTCCTTTTGCTGTGGGGGCTGAGGGGGCTGTGGGTTGGGGTTGGTCGACGAGGGAAGGTCGCTGCACAGGGTTTGTCCGAAAAGTGCGATCTGCGGGACGGGGAGTTGAGTGAGACCCGCCAGGGAAGACACTGAGGAGGAGGAGGAGGAGGAGGACGTGGAAGAGGAGGAGGAGGAAGAGGACGTGGAGGAGGACGACGTGGAAGAGATGAGGCTGGGACGCGCACGCAGGGTTTCCACGGGCACGGCGGCGGCGGTCCTCTCCGCCGGCTGCAGCTGGCCGAGGGCCCCGTTCTTGAGCTGGCTCTGCGGGAATAGCTGCTGCCAGTGCTGGAGGTACGCGGGGTCCACTTTGAGGAAGGCGGAGCCGGCGGGCTCTCCGGGCTTCAGCATCTCCAGGCGTGCACGCGCGGCGGAAACGCGCACCACTACGGTCACTCTCTCCGGCACCCGCGCTGTCTGACACCCAAAACACAGCGCTGCCTTTTTGGAGCAGAAATAAAGTTTCATTTTTTAACTCTTCCCCCTTTCTACAGCAACACCACCACTAAACGGCTTTTAAACCTGAGAGAAACCGGTGGCGTTCGGGACCATTGCACCAACTGTCATTAAGCGAATACACGACGTACTCCGATTTTTACCAAATATAGTCAGCAATAGTGATAATAATTTAAAAACGCTCCCGTTAAAGTTTCATGTATGGAGTTATCAAGATACACGATGGCAAACAAATAGGAATGTTGCCAGAAACAGGCAACAAATACGTTTTAATACATTGTAAAGTTACTCACTGCGCTCGCTATCTTATTAAACGCTGTGAGGCAAACGGTCCGTTGTAATTTTACGAGTTAAACAAAGCATATATTCCTTTTCAAAGAAACAGAACGTTAAGAAATCTACATGGAAATACTTACCAGTTTGTAATAAGTGCACTGTGTTTCTCCCACGCAGCGGTTTTGCGCCGTTTTTAACGCTCCCGCACCATAATAGTATCGAGCGGACAGCACTCCGTGATCGTTATCCGCACTCTGAGTCTCAAGTACAACAGCGGCTCGCGCCCCCCCTCCCGGCCTCCCCCCGCCCCGCCCTGCCCTCCTCGCGCTCCACAGAGGGGGCACGTGGGCCGTACGGCGGCGCGAAGCACGCGGAGCGGAGCGGAGCGGCTCTCGCTGTGGCCCCTCGAGAAAGTGTCAGAATATCAGTCTGCGCCAAAATCTTTCACACGTTTTTGGGTCTAAAATGGCCACTTTTAAGAGTAATATGAAGGCAACTGGGGAGAAATAATCTGTGATTGTTCTCTTGTATCACAAGCAGTATATTTATGCCTCCCTCAACAACTAAAACGTCCTGAAAGCCCTTAGGAATAAAACACTAAAACGATCGCGATTTTCGAGCTTTTTTTAAATGGACATGTAGGAAGCGGGATGTTTGAACTATTACGTGCTGTTTCCACGCTGTTTATTTGGTTCGTTCGGCCGCCTGGATCAGGGCGTTAAAGTGGCGCTCTTGGCAGTAAAGGGCTGCGCGGCGCTGTTGGACGAGCGCTTATCCAGCGCGGTGTTTCCCAGCCGCTCGCAGACTGCTGAGAAACTTAGTGCTGTTTGCACAGGCTCTGTGTGTCCAAGCAAGGGCTTTCTTTCTTTCTTTCTTTCTTTTTTTTGCTCCTTTCGTCCAGAATGGCGGCAAAATGTTTTGACTGGCGTCATTGTGACAAGGCCATCCGTCATCTCTCGCCCTCTGCGGGTTGATAACGCAGCGAAAACACAAACATAATCGTCTGAAAATGAATCCCGCTCGACGAAACGCGCCGTTTTCACTTTACAAGAATGTGAATCATAACACAGACGCGAAATGCCCCTCCGTGTTCCAAATGTGACTATTACAAGCAGTGCGGGTTGCTGCCATAGCCTGGCCCAGAACAAGTGTAATTTTACTGCTCACCTTTAACATCCATCAGTTTTGTCACTACAGGGTAATACATAACCGCGGTTTAGGATGCTGATCTTTCAGCGGCCCCGGGACACCATCTGGGCTCAACTTCTACATTCCACATCACACTGGGTTTTTCAGGATAGTCTTTCCTCCTAAGTGGCCTGAAGGGGTAAGCTGTGCTAAACTTTAAAAATATTCCATTTACAGTAGCCTACATGCATCATTTTTCACCCGAAACCCAGTAAACAGTGTAGTTTATACCCTTCAGTAACACGGAGCTCGCAGTCAGAAAGTAACGTGTAGAAATGATTCGACGGTGAAATGAGTGACTCGGAGCTCAAGCTGTCCGGTTAACTGGGGTCCCCTGGGGGTTGGCAACCCCTGACACAGTCCTGCTTTGCCAGACAGTCTGCTCCCTTCCTACGAATATTATTTTATACATTTCGACAGTGCGATCATTTCCCACCTGGCTTTCTCGATCCAAATCTTTCATTTCATTTTCGCCAATTCTTTTGCAGCCCGTGCGATTGCGATCCGTCTTTATAAAAAACAACCACAACAACAATAACAAAGTAGCATCGGTTTATTTTCCATTTATTAGCTGATTTGAGGCGGTTAATCACCTCAAATAAAACGTGGGTTTTTTTTTTTCAAGCAGCGACGATAATATTCAGAATATATTAGAGCGTTTCCTACTGGGAGCGGCGTGCGCTAAATTTGCGAATATGCGCTTAAAAACCGCGTGGTAAATTTGTGGAGTTTATCTTTTGTGCTTAAACAGGGCTTATTTCTTACCGGGAACGAGCGCAGAGGTGTTTCTTCACTGATAAATGAGCGCTAAAGTAAAACACGCCCGAGTTGGAGTTCGGATCAATAAATTAACTGCTGAAATTCATCATTTTCTTCGGCAAAATAATGTAATTATTGAGGCACGCTGTCCCCCCCCCACCCCCACCCACCTTTACATTTTATCTATATGTATAGCCAGCTCGTGCATTTATGCACCCTTGATTTTAACGCGTTGGGATAGGTGTCACCTGTATTTGCATACCATATTCCGTTTGACATTCAATTAAAACGTTTACATTTCTTGTTAATGAATTCTCCTGATGGCTGTGAGACTAATGGACGGGCCTCTTTGACAGGAGTCCGATAAAGAATTCCTGGGCCTCTCTCGGTGCCCCGGGTGTCTCCTGATTATGGCTCTGAGGTCACGGGTTCCTGGCTATATAATTCATTAATATAGACGTATATTCAGATGGGAGTTGGTGATACGCTATTTCTTCTGCATCATGTGGCTTAAACTATTTCCCTCACCCGGACTAACCGCTCTACATAAATGCCCTTCACACTCACATCCTTTCACCTTGTAATCGCCTAATAGGTCTATCTGTTTAGAATATTTTGGCAACGAGTGAGGGGTTACGAGAGCCCTGCTCGGCGTCGCCTTGTGGAACGAAATCCACGATTTTACACTGCTCCTGTATTCGGGTTTTTTTTTTTTACTAGTTATCCAGCCAGTCCACGTGAAAGGGTCACGTCTGTTGCTGACATATGGTAGACGTACCTTAAAATTTCTCCTTATTTCAGATGCAGTTTATCTCATTCCGGGGGGGGGGGGGGGGTC
>UFQX01000364.1:19495-87690 GCA_900497675.1 Arapaima gigas | reverse complement strand
GCCCCCCCCCCGGGGGGGGGGGGGGGGGGGGGGGGGGGGGGGGTCATCACAGACCACCGCGCGTGCTATCAATAGCCTGTTTATCCATATTCAAATACGGCATTCGATTTTATCAAGTCCTTCGCAGAAGTGGAAAATACCGCCACTTCTGTGGAGCTGGAGCGCTGGGGAGCCGAAATGAAGCTCACCGCCGAACCCGCAACTTCACACGAGTAAATCTAACGGTGCGGTTATGCTGCGCTGGTGGGCGCCGCGGGGGAGGATTTCTCGCTGCACAGACACTTAATAAAATGATAAAATGCAATAAAATGACACTTAACTTTTTCACTGCCCATTTGTAAATAATCCCCTTGGTAACAATAGTGTCTGGAACTTAAATTTATATGTTATCTTTAGCCATGTTCAAGCAAATCTTCCATGACTGGCATCTGTCCTATTAGCTGTTTATAAATAGCAAACAAAACACAGCAAGAAACTGCATTTGTGCATTCGTCTTGGTGTCCTACACTTGAAAAAGATGAATGAACATGTATTGATGTAGTGCAACCTGCTGTAAAACTGGACAAAAGTGTAAAAATTCTTAGAATTGAAGGAACAAAGATAACTATAAGGAAACACACAAGGATGAAGGGTTTGAAAATTGGTCGTTTCTTTTTTGGGGGGGAGTGGGGTGGATTATCTATATCAGCATAAGTGAAATATTAACAGTGGGACATATAATGCTTGCTTGAACACTAGGAGGACATTTCCCCTCACTCGGCTCCCTCGGTTTGCCTATAAGGATGAATATCTAAACTCTAAATGCAGCATAAGTTTTAATCATTCTATCTTATAAAACAGTCATGTAATATGTTACCACGTACCTCTAGTTTAGATAATACTACGTGGATGCTAGGATCATTGTCTGCAAGATCAGTCTCATACTGCTTTTCTACTCTACGCTCAGACTCATATGGGCACTGTCTCTATTAGGGCAGCATAAACAACAAGGTCATAGCACCAGAGGTTACTTGTGAAAAGTCACATGACATCAGGTCTGTGAGAGTGTAGAGCGGGAACCATTTTTGTTGTCCTGGACATACACTGTAAAACACACACTCCAAACCAATCATATAACGGTTACTTACCAAGCTTGTATGTGAAGGTACACCACTCGTGCTTTCTGAACATGATCAAAGTTTCCAAGTTTGCATTGCTTATCGTTCACTTCAGCTGTTTGTCTTTTAATCTAAAACGTTCACGTTTGTATTTATACAGTATGTTGGAGTGTAAAATTATGTCTTCCTCAGACTCAAACCGACAACCTGCTGGTTAAAAAGCTCAGTGCTGCTCACAGTTCTTTCCGCTCATCTCTCTACATGTTCTTTTCCAGCTGGCTCACCAGGACACTGGGGATGTCATCTTCTAAATGCTGTCTTACTGGCTGCCTGTGCAGGATGAGCAGAGGTTCTGCCTTGAAAGAGCATTCCTGTTTTACTACTTTGTGGTGCATTTTGGCAGCTATTAACTGTGTGGAAACAAGAAAAATCAAAGGCGATAAAGTCATGAAGAGGGATCTAGTTCTGAGCAAAAAAAATGGTTACTTGGATACCAAATGACTCTTCAGGCCATAATTACAGAGTCATGAAATGAATTCATTGTTTGTCAAACATCTATTTAAAAACAACATCAAGGTACAATATCAGAACGCACTTCCGTTGAAATGTTTTGCTACACGTCATTTTTTTCTCGCTGATGAGACAGTCCTGTATTCCTCCATGTTTTTAAAATGAAACAATAACACAGCCCATTTAATCTAGCATTCAAATGGAGTTTAAAGAAACAACACATGAAAAACCTATATCAGCGCGGATGACGTTGCTCTAGACTTGCTCACACACATCCAAGTCTGTCAAAATATTGTGGGAGTGTGTGGTGAGAAAGATTTATAGAAATTTGGGTGATTTTTCCACAGAAACGGCACATATTTTCCCCTCACTATCAAACATAATCTACATTTAAATACACTGAAACGTATATTTAAGTTTGCTTTATGAGAAAGGTTGCTAAAAATCCAATCCAAATGTGAAATCCATTTACTGGTGTGTTTAAAACTAGCATTCATTAAGGTCAGATAAATTTTAAATATGGCACCGATACATCAACATTTCGATGCTCCTTTGTTATTCAAGGGAAATCAAACTGTGGTGAAATGTTTTATTGCATCAATATTATTTGTTAATCCTCTAGAATCGTTTAGAATATTTTCAGGACATGTAATAGAGAACTAGAGGACACTTTGGAAATGACTGTAGCACAAAGGTTTTAAGATATATTTGGTGACGTTAGACAATACATAAAGTACTCAAGTTCAAGAAACTTTGATAAAGAAAATGGTTCAGTATTCAATGAAGGTGTGTTCCTCAAGATTAACAGTTCATATCCTTAAAGTCGATAAGGTGTAATGAACCAGGTTCACATTCTTTACTCTTCTGTCCAGGTAAAAACTAAACACTCCTCCTAAATGTCCAGTTCCATCAGAAGCATCTGTTTCTAGTCACGCTTTAAGTATTTGCAAAAACAAACATCCGTGCATTTTAGAATATATTTTTTTTTATTAAGTTGCCCCTTTCATTCCTTCTTCTTTTTTTTGTTTTGGGCAGTTTTCTTTGCTGAAGTTCTCTGCATGAATTCTGCAGCACAAGCACAGCAGAGGAAGTTAATTCGCTTTTCATTTCAGTTTGGGGGTTTCAAATCCATTCAGCACTACATGACGAATGGACACAAGGCACCATCCCTGTCTAACGCGTACGCAAAAAGGAGAGAAGAGGACGCCCAACATTTTCTTCCTCTACTTGCATTACTTATTTGAGATGTGTGTTGTATTCTCCAACTCAAAGAAAACAAAGTAAATCTTCAGGAAGGTCAGTCAGATGTGTCTTCTTTTACATCAGAAAGACAACAGTAGCCACAACATTTTTTTTGTACTAAACTATTTAGTTATTTTTTATTTTCATTCTTTTTGGACAGTTAATTTTGACTCTTCTAGATAATTGTTGTCACTTCTACAAATATTTTCATTTAATTTTTTGAGTTTGTTAATTCAGTTTAAATATAGTTTTGCATTTCCTCAATGTTATTTAAACTGCATATGTGCAACATAATCAATGCATACTGTATTTTTAACAGTTGAAATCAAATTATTCAAGAGGCGGATCAGCAATATTTAGCCCGGTTTAAGATAATATGGCACTCAGTGAACAGCAGAGGGGTGACTGACATCCAAAGACCTCTATCTTGGTCGGACAGTGTCATCATCCTGTAATCTGATTGGCTATTTAAATATTTTGACAGTCAGACTCCAGTGCTGAACACGCTAAGGAGCCTGTTTCACCGTGAAGAGTAAATAAATTGACTTCTTGTAAGTTATAATGCTGCTGGAGCAACACCAGCCAAGGCAGGAACTAAACAGCCTTGGAGAATTTTTAACAGTCATTCTGAGCAGGTCAGGATTCATCACAAGACACACAGTATGTATTTGGACTGTGGGAGAACAGCTGGGGAAAATCCACTCGGACATGGGGGAAACACGTAAGCCCCAGGCAAATTCACGACTCTATTCTAAAGCTTGAACCCACGAGCCTGGAGCTGCAAGGCAACAAACATTTCGGCCCCCGTAATGTGTAATTATTAAAAGTGGCCAAAACTTGCTTTCCTGATGGTTATATTTTTATTATCCCTTCTATAAATTTTCTTTCTCCCTGTTCCGAACACTGTGGAGGATCTTTGGAGGTTCTTCTTATTCTATGACTGGACTGCCGCACACATTTTGCGGTTCCTGATAGCCTGGTGGGTTGGGCTGTTACTTTTGCAGTCTAAAGGGCTTAGACTCAAGTCCCATCTTCTGTAGACTAGATCAAGGTTTGCACGGTTATATTATTCCAGTAGAATTGCCCAGCTGTCCAAATAACTGCTTTTAACCTGTTGTTGTGAAGACCCAGCACCATGTCACCTTGAAGAAAGGCACGAGCTAAATAAACATTAATGCTAACATGTATGGCCTACAGCCAAGCAGCTCTTTATCTATAAATGACAAAAGTGTCCAATTAAGTCACAAGTCTTTTACAGATAGTAATTTGCTTTGTTTTGGGAGAACATATTTTAGATAACAGTCAAAAAATAATAATACACCACAGAACTCCTACCTTTATGACAGGAGAAAGAAGATGTGGCACAAGACAGAGCCATGCTAAGCCCAAGGGCAGTTTAAATTTGATCAATATTATGTTGTCTTCTTTAGAAGGTGTGAAATCACAGTCATGCACAATTCTAGACTGTTTCTGAAATCAAATGAAATGTAATTTTCAGCAGATACTGCAATGCCTTACAGCTATAGAGTGAAGGATTCAATGATCCACACTGCTGTTTTTCATGTGTTTTGTCCTGTGTTCCTGCTGTCCAAGAAATATCAGAAGACACTAAAAAGTGTCTTTTGATGTTTCCACTGTTTTCTGTGTATTTTTTTTTATTCAGTGTTCCTGGCGCTTCCTGTGTTTGTGTAGATTCTAGTTTTTCTTGTGTTTTTAGGATTTTTGTTTAGTCAGACTTTTTGTCTTTCTGTATTATCTGCTAGTGTTGATGTTCTTGGGGTTTCTGTTGTTTTCTGTGTTTCTGGAGAACGTGGCGTCAGAGATGTCTCGGTGCTGTATTTGGACCACTGTCGTTTTTGGTGTCTGGGGTTTTGAGGTTGGATGTTAGTGTTTGCAGTGTTTCTGGTGTATTTCAGCTTTGCTCTTTTGGGTTTTGGGTGCTTCAGTGTTTGATTTTCTGGTGTTCTTCTGTTCTAGGTGTTTCCAGTGTTGTTTTTTTTCTGTTCTGGATGTTTCCAGTGTTTTTTTTTTGGTATTCTTGGCATTCTGGTGTTTCAGGGGTTTTTTTGTGTTGGTGGTGTTTTATGCTCAGGAGGAGTGGACAGCCACTAGACCCCTTGATATTTATTTTTCTCCCTCTTTCTGTTATTGGGAGTTTTTTCATCTTCTCAGCCTCCAGCCAGGTTGCTCCACAGTTACCTTTAACTGCTGCTCACGGGATCTTCGTGTAGGACTCACTGTGGGAGAAGTCTTTACCAAAACGAGTTGAAGTAAATTGTTTTTGGTGTTGCTGTGGTTGTACTGGTGGCGTCTCTGTTATTGCTGATGTGTTTTTGTGTTTCTGGTGGATTTGCTGTTGGATTTTGGGGGGGCACTTTTGATGTTTGGTGTTTCTGTTGTCTGTGGTGTTTTTTGGTGTTCTGGTGTTTTCGCAGCGTTTGTTTTTTTATGTTTTGGTGATGTTGCTCTTCCTGGTGTTTCCGGTGACACGACGGAGAGTCACACACCCCGCGCCGTGTCCTTTGAAGGAGGGGCGGCGCCGCAGGCGCAGGAGGCCCGCAGACACACTGCGCACATCTGCTGTTCTCCAGACCGCCGAACCCGGAACGCAGACATGGAGCGGCGCGCGGCCGTGCTCGTGCTCGCCCCCCTTCTCGCGCTGGCCGTTCTCACGCAAAATGTCGCCTGTTCCAAAGGACGGGGGCCGAAAGTCACCGCCAAGGTTGGTAACCGCTTTTCACAACTAACCGCTTGCTTAACCATGGCGACCCAGTGAGACCCTCAACAATCCCTGCGTCGAAAATAGGAAAACGATTAGAGAAGAAGAAGGTTCTTGATCAAGAAGATCATGATGAAACCGCTGTCTTGTCCGGTCGCAAAGGAGCCAGATATGACTTCAGCACGAATGACTGCTCGTATTAAAGGCGATGTTTCACAGCATTTTATCATTTATTTAAATATACTGTGTTCACGTGGTATCGGTGATACGTTATCCGTCGTTCCGTTACTGAGACCCTGCTGTTTATTCGCAAAGACCGAGGGATCGACTCCTTTTGATCGCCTGAAAGATCCCACGTCATCGTTCGCGAGACATTTTCTGCGTGCCGCACAGATGCGATTTTCATTTTTCCTCAGGACCTAAGGGGGCCGTGTTGGATACTGAAAGGTATGAATATCCAGAAAATGTGACAAAAATGTAGTACTGAAGGAGACCTAAAAGGATCACAGGAATATAAATAAATTGCATTATCAGTAGTAGTTGTTGTTATAAACTAGAACACAAGGACATGGATTGTATGGCACTTGCAGACACAATTCAAGATGTGCGGACAGATTTTTGTCAGGAACAATGGGCAATGCTTGCTGGACACCCGTAAACTTCACCTGAGTTCACCTGGTTAAAAATGATGCGTTGCGTCCATAAGAGCCGATCTGTTCTTATGTATGAAATGTTACAGGTCATATCTTTAATGGTCCAGCAGTTTCCTCATTTGCTGCTTAAGGAGACACTTAAGCTCTGAGGTCTTGCAGTTGCTACATGCGTATCTGAACATTTTCCTTTCTTAGACCCCCATTTAACTTAGCAGCAGTGAAGTTAAATGTTCCACCCAGCTTGACAGAGCAGATGCAGCTCAGTTATAGATATTAACATTTGGTCGGTGGTAAATATACAACACATCTGTCCACCCAAAGATCTACTTCAGCGTCACCGAATATTCTCAGTGCTTTTGACACTTACTAATAAGGTACTTCATGGCCCACCGTTTTGCATAATTCTGCCTGTATGTCAAAAAGCAGTATTGTGGTGTGAAGAGTTTAAATGTGGGTGTTTCATTTTCAGCTGTCTCATGTCGGCATAGTCACGAAATACAGGCAATATTATGCAATGCAGGTTTGTAAACAGACCCGGGAAGCTCTACCTGCTGCTGCCAGTTCTGCTAAATTGTACAACATTCCCCACTTGTGATGTTTGTTCTGTGTTACAGGTGTTTTTTGACATCACTGTAGGTGGACATGAGGTCGGCAGGGTCGTGATTGGCCTGTTCGGGGATGTTGTTCCTCAGACCGTGAATAATTTTATCGCTCTGTCCACAGGGGAGGTAAGTATTTCTGTACCTGATCTGGTTCAGATTTAAAATATGTGATTTATGTATGGTGCACTTTTACATGGATTGCATGCTTACTGTAAAACCACATGAATGGTAGTTTACCAATAATTTTGGCATTTTTCTGCTTTTATAAGCATTTGCTTTATAATATTTGCCATGGCCACATTGAATTTGTGTATGAGTTTGGAGTATAAGACTGATAACACTTTTAAAGCTTCAAAATTCAATTATTACAACCATCCCTCAGTTTATGAGTCTAATTGGTCCCTGAAAAGTCTGCGTAAATCGAAAACGCATAAATCAAGACAAGTATTTCCATTATTTATTATGGGAAAAACAATAATGCATTCCCAGCCTATTCAAAAGCCCCCCAAGCCTGCTTTTCCAAATATCACTAAAACGCTGTAAACACCTGTTGGCGCGTGCATAGGCGCTCATTGCACAGCACACACAGGCACACGTCTACACACACACACACACCATGCTGGTCAGAATTATGAGATGATCCAAGATGAACGAAACATCTACTTGCATTTGTAACAAACAAAACCAAGTTTATTGCTGTGCTGTGTCTTTGAGGAACGTTTTAAAGAGGTGCCCTTGGTAGTGGGAGAATCCAGAACAATTAAACTTTTATTAAGTAATGCAGTTATTAAGTATTATTAACTGCGTAAGAGAAACTGATCTTACATAAAACAGTAAGATCACATCAAACATAAAGTAACATAAAATGTTCATCCACTGACCAGTCATGTATATTTACATATTTACACGTTTCCTCCTCCTCCTGTCTCAGGATCCAACAGTTCTTGTCATAATGCTGCCCTCTTGAAGGTGTATACACTTTATAAAGAATGCCCACTATATAACATCCAGCAGGGCGTGTGCAGACACACCCACACACAGTATGTAATTAGTTTTTTACCTATCTTTACACAGTTTAATGATATTGCGATGTTGAAATTTTTTTTTTACCTTTTTTTTTTTTGCCAAAGGGTCTTGTATCGAGCAGATCAGCACGTAAATCGAGAAATGGTATTAGAACTCAAATCGCATTTTAGCAAACGTGTAAATCGAGACCACATAGATGGAGGGTTGCTTGTATTCGGTTTATTGACACAGTCCAATGAGGATGCATACATGTTTCAGCAAAGCAATTACCGATTAATATGAATGTTATCCTGTTCATTCATTCATTCCTTATTCATAACCACTTGTCCAAGGTAGAGTTACAGTGATGTGGAACCTATTCTAGAATCCTGGAGCACCAGATTATACCAGATACACCCTGGACAGGCAGCCAGGCAATTATACTTATTTGTTTTCTCCAAAGTGACTTCCAGTCTAAAGCTACTTACCGCGATTTAATCATTAATACAGCTACATGATTTTTAAATGGAGCAGTACAAGGTAAATACGTTGCTCAAGGGTACTAAAGTTGGAGTTGGGATTTAAACATGCAACCTGATAGTCCAGAAGCAGAAGATTTAGCCATTACGCTATCCATTTTCCCCCCACACACACACAGCAATCATGTACACACTAATTCCCTGGCACATACACACAATGTTTATAAGCATGGCTTTGTGTTTTTACTGAATCTGTGGCAGTTATTGTAGATGTGTATTTAACTTTAAACCATTTTGTTATTTAGAAAGGGTTTGGTTACAAAGGAAGCAAGTTCCACCGTGTCATTAAGGACTTCATGATCCAAGGAGGGGATTTCACTGCTGGAGATGGAACTGGAGGTACACTTTAGAAAAGGATGCTGTGAGCTGCTTGAGACAGGCGCATGGGAAACATTGAATAGTGTCGCATTTAGCCATTGTTTTGCTTTAATTTTTGGGTCATGTACCTCATGAACCTTTTATACTACTCCCCCTCAAGATATGAGTTTTTACTTACAAGTTTCCATGTATACAAAATTATTTCGTAACCCTTGCTGAGTTTCCATCAAATATGAGGCTTATGTTTCCCCCACTTCTGACTAACAAACCGAGCATGGTGGAATTTTCAATGTTTACACTGTAATAGTAAATTAAGTCTCGCTCATGATTTCACCTTATGAGCCAATTTCCAGGAACACATTCCACTTGCAAGCAGGGGGATACGTGTATTTTCATTTATTTTCTGTATCTAGCTGACAGTTTTCTCAAGAGCATCTTACGTTATTAAGGTGTTTACAATGATTGATCCATTTATTCTACTAGGTAATTTTTACTGGAGTAATTCAGGGTACATTGTTCAAGGGTATTAGAGCAGAAGGTGTGATTCAAACATGCATTCATTGAGTGCAAGGTGGCAACGCAAACCACTGCGTTAACTGCTGCCTCTTATATACAGCTTAGTAAGCTATGTGGTCTAAATGTGTTGCAGATGCCTCTTTTTAGTGAATTTGCTACATTTGGTTTTGTTAAGTTTATTTCTGTATTGTCAACAGGTTGAATCAGTACACTAAGGGAAAGTTACTGTGGCTTCACCCAAAGTATGATCATATTGCTACTGGAAGAATTTGGCCCCACCTCCAAAAACTCCCATATGCAGAGCTGATATTTCTCCTTTTTGTCCCCAGGTAAAAGTATCTACGGTAAGACTTTTCCTGATGAAAACTTCAAGTTGAAGCACTTGGGTGCAGGCTGGGTGAGCATGGCCAATGCAGGGCCAGACACCAATGGTTCACAATTCTTCATCACTTCTGCCCGGGCACCATGGCTGGATGGCAAGCATGTCGTTTTTGGGAAAGTCCTGGAGGGGATGGTATGTGCACTATTTTCACTCTCCTGTTTCAACCATGATGTTCAGTTTTTGTCCTTGAGGACTGGAGTTCTGCACATTACATTTTTCTCATTGCCCAAGAGACACCTGAAACAAAAGGTCAGATGTTCATATTATCCTAATCCTAACTCTATAAAGTTATTAAGTATTTGCTTTTGATAAAAAGTTAAGATAGTTATGACTTGGAGCTTTCAAGGACCAGGGTTGGGCTTCCTGCTTTTGACCACAGATATAGGGGGGGTTTGACAGACCTTTGTTGTGTAGTCTTGATTTTCACTCTTGTCTTCTCCTTTCAGTCTGTAGTTCACACCATCGAGCTGCAAGACACCAATGACAGAAACCTGCCCTATACAGAATGTGTGATTGTAAACAGTGGGAAAATTGAAGTGAAGGAACCCTTTGTGGTTGAAGTGGAGGACTGGTAGGCAGGAAGATCGTTCACAGAAGAACCTATAAAAATGGATCTTTTGTTTATTTATTATACAGGTTTATGGTGGTGCCAATAAGCTCTAAGAAATGACCTCCAGATTATTTAATGAACATAATCCAAGATGTTTATAAGCAGCTTTTTTCTATTCTCTGTCATGTAGCAAAGTTCAAGAATGCTTAGCATAGATTAGTTTTTAAATCTTAAGTTTCAAGATAATGGATGTAATGCAAGAAAGTGTTGCTGTGTTCTACTGATACGCCACATATGCAATTACTCTATCCTGCATATCATTTAAAATGCAATAAACATATACTGTAATTCAAAATTTATATTGGGTATGGCCCTGTGGTGGAAAAATATATCAAAAGGAATGAGAATTAAACTGAGGTGGTGGTTTTTATTATGTCTGTCTGCATTAGCCAGGAAATACTTTTGTTTTGGTTTTGCTTGAGTTTGCATTATGATGGGGATCCAGGCAGATCGCAAACAACTGTACCCAGCTGCTGGTAATGACAGTCATTTGTCAGACCATTACCCTGCCCTCACCTGACCCTTGTGGTGTTCTCAGTACATACCGTTTATCTCACTGGGACAGGGCCGTAGCCTCACAAAACAAAGATGAACAACTGGCCAGGTCCAAAACTAAAGCCTCAACATTTTCTGATGCAAAAGCAGCTGGTTGTCAGAAATGCACTACAACACCCAAATATGTCTTTTTTAGGTCTTTGCTCACCACCTTTATGTAGCATCTTAAAAAATATCTAGTAGAAAAGTGTCAGAACTCACTTCAGTCCTCACGTTTTCATTTTTCTAAATAAAATTTAAAGAGTTACAAAACTTGCTTGTGGTCATTTGGAGTTTGTATTGTGTAAGGTTTATATCCACGGCCCCCTTTCTAGGGGCTTGTTTCATCTACACTGCTGCCTTCCTGTATTTCTCAACCTCAGATTTGAAATGAAAGTTATGTTTCTTCATTTGACACAGTCAGAAACCAATAAAACCCCTTTTTCAACCTACCCCAAGTGGAGTTTGCCTCTTGTCCTCTTCGCTGACTGCTCTTCATTCCTGGTGATTCAGTTACACTCGGTGTGAAAACCTTTCCCTGGTGAGAGAAATGTTTTCAGAAAAATTGGATTTAATGCAGAATAAAGCTTTTTCATTGGAATGTCTGAAGTCCGATATGCTGTTTTTCCACATGACCGATAAGTTCAGTTAGTACGGAGAGTTTCCGTGCTTATTTGTCCAATAAATGGAGAGTGACCCCACAGTTTTACTACATTTTTGTTCTCATTCAGGAGGATTTTGATGTTATTTTCTTTTTTCTGGCATTCTAACTGATGCCAACAGATTTTTTTTTTTTTTTTTTTGCCAAGCCAGGGAGGCATTTTTACGCTGTATTCACCAGAAATTTTCAGCTGCATTTAACACGAATGACTTACACGATTTCATCCATTGATCTTGTTTAATAATAATTTAAGTTTATTTGAAAACAAATGGTTCTGCAACAAATTCATGTCAGTAGCCACAGTAACGGTTTTAAGCATGACTAAAACATTTATAGTGTGACGTGAAGTTAATTTATTACTTCTCTCCTGCATTTTATTGTGCTTGCTACTTGTTTATAGATTTTTACTTTTAAAAGTGCTGGGCTGGAAATGTTTTCTTCCTGATCCAGGAAGTCCAGTTGACCATTAGACTACATTTGAGTGGAGCAGTTTCTCCTGTAGAAGTGGTGAGACTTAACAAAACATTTCCTTGCCCTATTTCAAATTATTTGTTATTATCCTAATGCTGCCATGAACTGTTTTTGTGATTCTTTGTCAGAACCTCTTTTTTCTTTTACATGTTTAAGATATTTTCCATCAGTCCAGCCATTATCCCTAACTGGCTATCCTACCGCAGAGTCACCACCAATAAAAACACACACACTGCACACGCTACAGCCAGTTTAGAGCAACCTGAAAAATGCGTCTTCGGACTGTGGGAGGAAACCCATACAGACAGAGGCAGAACACGCAAACTCCACACATATCGGGCTGGATTCAAAAACACGCTCAGACAGCCAGGCGATGTGAAGCAGCCGCTCTGCTCGCTGCATCATGTGCATCATGTCACCTCCCCTTTAAAATATGTCTTAAAAATATTTTATATTTAAATATATGTTTGATATGGGTTATTTTAGGGATGAAAGCCTTTTAAGCGACTTCAGTCCTGAAATATTTGTAATGGCCAAAAAAGAGAAGACAATACTGGACAGTGCACTTTTGGCTAAGATCAGCAATAACAGGGCTTTTGTTCACTTCATCAACAGGAGGTTCTCTCATTTGCATCGTATTGATAATGTTAATGATGGTAACGCTACAGAGTGTCGGAAATGTTAAATGAATTACTGTTCGGGTCGAGGGGAAACCTGGAAGTGGGTTCCTTCAATACTGTGTTTACACAACATGTATCCGAAGAACTGGAACACTGCTCTTCTGCAAGTTGGCCATACAAATATGCAGGCAACACTGGATAATAGAATATTTACGACCACAACCATACAGTTGCAAGTACTCTTTATTCCCAATGATAAATTTAATAATATTTGTTTTAAATTATGTTTTGTAACTGAACGGTATCACCAACGGTATGACAATAATGTATTATGAATTCAGTGGAGTGAAAAGCTGTAGAGCAGAAGCAAACTTGCATTTCCTTTCATTAGACTTGCTTGCTTATTTCTAAAATGCTTATTGTTACAACGACCCTGTTTGGTGTTGTGCGTATGATTTGTTCTCGTAGTTGACTCTCAACTGCTGAATAAATGTTTAGTGCCGACAGGTGATCCAGGTAGCTCTGACAGGGATGTGAACTAATGAGAACACATTGCGATTTGTTTTCCTTTCCCCTTTCTCTGTAGTGAGAGGACCAAGGGTGGAAAACCACTGTGGACATAAAGGTCAGCACAAGAGGACAGCTCTTGTGGGGCTGTTAGGATGATGTGGACAGGAGCCCACATGTTGATGGGTCTCTCCCTGTTCCAGCAGCCAGAAAGGACCATTCATGAAAGCTCATGCCCACAAAAAGCTTCAAATGTGGTCATTAGCAGTTCTAAAAGCAGAGATTATTAAATGTTGATCATAGCTATAAAAATCTCGAACTTACATAAAATTTGAGTCATAATCACACAAAAAACCACCAGGCGTTTCATCCCGGGGCAGTTTTACGACCCAGCACCCGTCGGTTCTAGGATAGACTTCAGACCTCCACAACTCTGCTCAGAATAAGCGGTTCAGAAAAAAGGATGGATAGATGGACCGATAGCAAAAAGATGTTGAGCGTAACACCACCTGGTCGCTGCAGCCGGGTTAATTGGAACTTAAAAAAATGTGTCGCTTACTGTGTATTTATTTATCATTTGTGTTTATTCACTTGCTGTATCCTGTACCAGAAGCGAATTGCTTCACAGTTTTATGATGTCAAGATTCTCTTCAGCCGTAGTTTGGTCTTCTTGTTGTATAAAGATCTTTTGCACTTGGCCAAAGTATTTTAGATTTTGTCTAGGTGTTTGTCATGTCCTCAAAGACAAATGGTCATCAATAAAGCAGTAAACAGAGAAAAGATTTGGCCTGCATCTTTTCTCTCGGGAAATTCAAATAACCACATCATCTGTCACCACTGTCTATATGTCATTATCAAAATACTACGACATGAAGTACAAACACTCATTTTTACAGATCTCTGTGGTCCTGTAAAGCTTGGAAATGACAGACAGGTATTTGCACATAAAATGTCAGACTTTATGCTGCATTGTACACTAATATAGGCACCTTATTCTGTACACTGGAAAATTGCTAACTTCTGTGGGTTGTTACTAAAGAATCGTTTAAACACATTTGATTTAAAACTGTGCCATGTGTTTGTCCTACATGTCATGGAAGGTATGAGAACGATATAGGAAGACTTTAAAAAATAGCAGGGCCTCAATTATACTGTACACACCTGTTAGCAATCTTACCGCATAAAACAAAATATCATTTTTTACTTATGAAGCTGCACAGTATATGTTTGTCACTGAATCTCAAATACATTAGTTGCATAATCACAAAAACACTTTAACTGGTCTTATCAGTGTATGAGGTGTCTTGTAGGATGAGACGCTTGTAAAAAACTGCGATAACTGCTTTAGCACATGGAAGGGGGGTAATATGAAGGTTTTGATATAGTTTAAAGAAAGTTCTTAGAGACTTGAGGAAAATCATATTAAGTGGAATAACTGCATATTTTACAAGAAATCAAGTGTAACACAGATATATTTTCCAGTCCGGCGCAATGGAAATGTTTCTCTTTTCCTCTGCAAGAAATAAGAATGTTCACAGAACAGTTGCTAGACTATTGTAAAAAGAAAATGTTAAGTTAAGTGTACATTTGAAGGCAAAGTGCCTGAAACCCTGGATTTGAAGCCTTTGGACCAAATGCCTGACTTTGTAAATAATTATAAAAGAGGACACAGATAGGTCTGAAGGGAAATAACTGCTGTCATATATAATAGATGTATTATACGTATAATATAATACTTGTGCCTCAAATCTACTTTCTTAAGAGAAAAGAAATGCATTTTACCCATGGATTTTATTTGATTTCTTGAAATCATTCATTCATTCATTCATACAGGTAGGTAATATTTATGGGAGCCATAAGAGGGTAAATATCTTCTGTATGAGAACCTGAGTCCTTCGAGCGAAAGGTAGCAGCTGCAACCACTACGTAACCCACTATCTGTAACAAGCCTTAAAAGGCAAAAATATGAGTGGAAGTGGAAAAGTGGGTGTTGACTTAAAAAAGCGGCAAACACGGAACAAAAAGGTCAAAGCCCTTGTTAGATCCAAGGACTGTGTTTAATGCTGGTTCAGAAGGAAAAAAAAAACAGTCTTTGTTACAGGTTACTGTGCCACTTTCAGTTAAAATCTGTTAACCATAACTGTTTTAGTACATATAGGAGTCCAGCATCTATCACTTGTCATTCAGCTCTATTGATAGTGTGTAAAACTGCATTGCTTTCTTGTTTGCTTGTTTGCAAAAGGTTCTTATTCCCGGGAGGGCTATGACTGCGTGTGTGTGTGTATGTGTGTGTGTGCACGCGCGCACGCGCTAACAGTAGGAGGTCGGCTGTCCATCAATTGGTCTTGTAATGAGGCCCTGACCAGTGTGCCGCTATAAGACGCGAAGACATTTAACCATTGTGAGGTACAGCTTCTTGTCAATGCAAAGCTGCTCAAGGATGAGAGGAGCTATAGCGTCTGCACAATGCAAAGCTGGAAGATGTGAGGGCTATTTCCTCTGGTCAATATGAACCTGATAGAGGTTTTGAAAGATATTGATGGAAGGTCTGCCTGCTGCTGGGTCTCTGACCACTGCGAAGTCAGTAGGGGATGTGTGTGTGTGGGGGGGGGGGTCGGGGGAAGCTGTTGGTGACAGGCCTCATTGCTGTGAGCAGCGAGCGTCACGCAGGGTCTCCCGGGGAAGAGGCAGCACAGGTTGATGGGACAGTTCTTTGGAAAAGGTCAAGACCAGACGAGTCAGCCTCACTGAAACTCAGGTGAAAACAATTCCTGATGCTGCACCAGCCATCGCACAGCAAACACACTTACAGCTGCAGCAACACACTAACTTAACCTTAGTCAGCTCCTGGCCTTCATGCACATTTTCCTCTTACACAGGTAGACAGGTGCTGGATTATCCGTTACTCTCCAGCAGGATAAGGGTTTACTAGGCGGTTCTATAAATCAGCCTTCATACCATCCTGAGATGGTGAAAGCAATCCTCTCACAATTTCATGAAGACTTTAGTGATGGGTTGACAGCTGCTGGGGTATACTGGAGTAAAGGCCAAAATAAATATTAGATTATTCAAATACTGCTTCCTTGCAGCTGGGCAGTTTCATATCACTGTCCAGCTTTATCCTCAGTGTTGCAGTTTGCATTTCAAAACTGATATTCAGCAATGTCTCCCCGTGGCCCTGAGCCTCCACGACTCTTTCTGCAGCTTCCACGTTCCGCGCACACCGACAAAGGGAAAGTGTCCCGTTGCCGACAGCGACGCTGTTTACACACCGCCGATGTGTTTCTGCCATGTCGACCTGCTGATAATGGTGCTATCAGCAACTGCTGTTAGTGACCGGTGCCAACAAAGCAGGATTTATGGTACAAAGCAAAGTGTCAGGAGAGAAGGTGGGCTGGAATTGCTGGCAGAAAAAGCTCAGGGACCACAGAAAATACCAAAAAAAAAAACAAATATTTCCTATTTAACAGTTCTCAGTTGCATTACAAGATGACTAAAAAGGGCAAAAGACCCTGGTCTTCTCTGTTCACGACCCAAAATGTATCTTTGTGCAATAATGCCTCATGATGTAACACAAACTGATGGATATCAGGACGTTGCAGAAGATTTAATGCAACAAATAGTGTAAATGGATTACTGGTGAGGAAGTTAGAAATATGGGGTTGTAGTCGGTTTTGACTTTAGCTGAGGAGGTTTAACTGAAAAGTGCCAGTTTCGGGCAATGTCACTGCTGGAAGTGGCCTGGAATTTGTCACCTGAGGCGACTGTGGAGCTGCTAGAGATGCAGAAGCAGCCAGGCTCAGTCGTCCACCTTCCTCGGGTGGAACAGCGGCAGATATACGGCCACGGACTCTCTGGCCATTCTAGTTTGGACTGTGAGATGTCCAGCCCATCCCGAGTCAGACTTTTGATATGCCATTTATTTATCAGAAGAATGTGGCAACGTTTTTTTGCTGAATTTTTGCAAATGGTATATTTTCCGTTAACAAATCAATAAAAAGAGAATTTCAATTACAAGACCAGCTTCATCAGAACAAAACAATCTGCTCACTTTTACAAATCCCCATATGCAACAATACACTTTATTGACAGTGTATTATAATCTAACCACTTAGAGAAAGAAGAGGGTCACAAACCAACTTATTTAACAGTTTGCCAGTTCACCTAATACTTATATTAAGAGTGTCTTATACTGGTTATTTGCTTAGCGGACACTATTTATCCAAAACAGATAACACTTCTGCCAATTTTTACAGCTGACAGTTTCCAGAACTCAGCACATTATGAGGTTATGTTATTGATACAACCCACTGCAGGGGAAATCAGTAAACAAACATTCCCTTTTGTGGGCTCACTGAGGCCACACAAAACAGCCCACGTCGGTCAACGCTTTTCTTAAATTCGGCTCTTCTTGTTATTCCATGCAAATAAAACATAAATATTTACAGGTCAGACTTAGCTGTGGAACAGCTTACTCAGTGCTCATATACCAGCAGAAACACAGGTATAAACCAGTGTAAATAATTGTATTATATGACATTTTGTTATACAGGGCATAGAAGCGTGTAATAGGGCACGTGACACATTTCTAAAAAAGTAACTGCAATATTATTACCTAATTTACAAATGTAATGCCTTATTGTGCTAAAGTATAAATAATACACGCAGTGTTTTACTTTTAAACCCACCACCAAGAATTCACTTTTATAAGATATTGAAAATGACGTATAAATCTTCGCGACGTCCTTCCGCTCACCTGGTGATTCAGCTGAGCAGAAGGACACATCGGAAATGGAAACTGCAGACATATAATAAATTTAATTTCATGTACTAGCAACTTGATATTGAGCATTTTAAAAACACTATTTTTCACATTGGCCTCTCAGTGCAGTTGTTTTGTCAAATTCTCATTCTGCCCCCTTTTTGCAGGCTGTTAAGAGGTTGCAGGTTTCCCCACATTCGCTACACTTTGGTGAAGGAGGGAGAGCAGACTGGAGGGGGGGCTGTGGACCGAGTCACACAAACAAGGGCTTTTGTGACTTGTAATCGCCCATTTGACACCGAGTCACCATGTCTGGAATATCATCTGAAAATATAATCCGAGGTAAAGTAATAATGACAGCAGAGGAGCTCATAATGTGGGACACAGCGCCCCCTAGAGGAAGTAGAGGAAGTAATAGTGTTCTAATTGCCAAATACAAATAAACGCCAAAATGTGGAATTTCACGCAGGCATGTTATTTCAAGTAACGCTCCTATATTTATCATTTGTCAAAAAAAATAGTTACAGTCTGTCAAAATATGCAGAAAACTAGGCAAAGACTATCAAATGGAACCGGGGGAGGGGGGGGGGGGGNTTTTTTTTTTTTTTTTTTTAAAAAATTTTTCTGAAAAAAAAAAAAGGGGGGGGGGGGGGGGGGGGGGGGGGGGACAAAGAACAAACCAAGAGCACAAATGGCTGACCAAAGAAAGCACAAGGGAAGAAGATGCTAGAGAACAACAACAAAAAAAAATGCAGTAAAAAGAATCTGACAAAATAAAATTAATTCATTCTCCCACCACAGGTAAATACAGCGGAACCACTAGTGGAAAAAAGAGTGTCCGTCATCAAACGTTGCATATAAAACAAATTGTCTAGAAACATCACAGAAGAGTGAGAAACTCGTGAACTGGCTGCGGGGTTTTTCCTGAACTGACAGCAAACAGACAGGAGACGTTCCTCTAAGCAGATGACACTGTTCCCCGTATTTTTCTGCGCACAGCAAAAAAAAAACAGCATCTATTTCTAGCACCAGTACATGTCTGACACTTCACTGCTGTTCATGTGATGCTTGGCAGTGTGATGTGTGATCTGTGATGCTAAACCTCTTTAACTGCTCCCAATTAAACCCCCAAAATGAGTGTGAAGAACTAAACACCATTTTTAAAAAAAAAAAAAAAAAAAAAAATCATTAGGCTCCCCCCGGTCTCGGGGCGGTGAGGACGACACCAGGTGCTCCGCATTGATCGCCCCCCACAGCCTCCCGAGGCTGCCTCCCCTCGGCGCCTTGCCAATTGTCTGGATTTTTCTCTTTCGGCCATTAAAATACGGTCGCAAATTTACAAAAGGGACTTGTTCTGTCTCGACCCCTGCGAGGTACCATCACTCTGCAGAAAACACTGCAGAAAATATCAAAGGGAGGCCGGCACTGGAGGTATAAACAGAGTAATGATTTCCCCTGAGTTTCCGCTGAGGAGCGTTGTCACTGATAGCGGAGTAAATGGTGACATATCTTCACTTAGAATCCGGGGGAAATCGAATGCTGACATTCTCTCAAACCCCGGGCCGACTCGTCAGCCAATTACCATGGTAACTGAAGAGCTCGAGCCCGTGGCCGGACCAGAGCGGCGCTAACCTTCTGAGATTACGGCTGTGTACGCTGGCAACCGGGCCGACCGCACGGGCTTCACGGCTCCTGCGCCCAGAGGAGCTATTTATAAACGCATTTAGGATTCTTTACAGCGGCCCCACATCGCACTTCCCCGTAATAGGGTCTTTTTCGCCAGCTGCCAAACGGACAAATGACCACTTTCGTGTTTGTTTGTTCCTTTTTTCCTTTCGGAGTCTCTAAATGGATGGTAATACATGGACAAACAAAAATACATATTTGAAGAATGCTCCCAGTTAACTAAAATCCTAAATAACAAGGAGGCGGTGACAGAGTTTGCCAACTGAGAATAGATGAAGAGGTTAGGCAGGCGATCGCTGCGCTGTTTAATCATTAAGATGAAACGTTCACGCAGGAGCCATCGTGTTAAATTTATGCATAGTGCCACATTTATCACCGAGTGGATACGGCGCTCCGAACCTAGAAAAAGAATGTGTTGCTTAATAAATCAGGTGAGGCCAGGCATGACTGCTTGTGCTTTTCACCTGTAGTGCCTGGGCGAGGGCGTTCGCCGCTGCAGCCGGGGGGGGGGGGGGGCANGGCAGCCCTGCGGCAGCGGGGAGTGAGCGAGGTGCCCCCGGGGGGGGGGGGGGGGGGGGGTCACGTCCCGGCGCGTGCGCGCGCTGTGCGGAAACGAACGTGAACGAAAAGCGTTTTTACGCTGCAAGCTCCGAGCTTATTAGGGAGCCCTGCTGACAGTATGTCTTAGGCTTGTAGGTGGCCATCGTGGTTTCCCACCCCTTCGCCAAAAGCATCAACCGTCAAAGCCAGGGACTCGGCTCCCTTTATGTTTTAATCGCTGCTAATTTATATTTAGCTCACGTGAGTTTCTAAGGCGACTTTGGATAGTAGATACATTATGACACATTAGTTAGAACCGCCTACCCAGTCGCGGACCGGAGCGATTCAACGCAAACACACTGTGGGCAATTTAGAGTGCGATTTCACCCGAAATGATCCTGTTTTTGGACAGTGGGAGGAAACCGGCGGAAACCCGCTCGAACCCAGGGTCCACAGACCGAGCGGGATTTGAACGTGCACTCAACCTGACCGCCCTGGCCACACACCTCATCGCCGGCCTGCTGTGCTGCTTCTCCCTGCTACCGCTTGTCCTCGCGAGCATTTTGTTTAAATTCTTACGACGAGCATCGAGGAGGTGAGATATCTAACACCGTATACTGTAAATCATTCCGATTGCCGGTGTATTTGGAGCACTCGAACTGGGCCGTCCGGAACATCGGCGAGCGAAGGGGGATTTCCACTCATTTCAGGCACAGACCCACCGCGGGTCCAAGGACGGGCCCTTATCGGCCGTCTCCGGCTCCATCCGACGGCTCCTCGGCCTGCTGCTCAGGAGGAGCTGGCCTGCGTTCGTCCTGCTCGTGTCTTCACTCTCCTCCTGCGCTAAGCGGGACGGGGGGCTTCGCTCTGCCCTCCTCTCCCACAGAAACTAATTACGGCTGAAAGCCAGAGCTGGAGGCAGGTTGTAGCGGTGATATGGAGGCACAGCCGGGAAGGTTGACGCAGGGGGAGGGGGAGCTTTGGTGGGGGGGGGGGTGCTCTCCTGAGGAGCCCACTCAGCCTTGAGACAATGTAAGCTGAGCGACACCGGGTTCGACCGAGCAACGGGGGCCGGTTTCAGGAGCGGCAACAGCAGAGCGGCGATCGGCTCGCTTGTCCCAAACTCTGTTTATCTAATTGTTTTTTTAAGGAAAGATACCAGTTGATTGAACGTGTTTGTCCCTCTTTGTTAGGAGAAGCAGTAGCACAAAAGAGCGCGAGCAGGGTGAAAGGGGCTCACAGAATGCCAAGTTTTCACCTCCCCACCCCCGGCGTACGCGCACCCCCCGCCCCCACCCCACACCTGCAGGGTCTGGATCGATAGCAGCTGAATGCCATCTGCTTGGGGCAGCAGAACGGCACGAGTAGACTGTGCCATGCATCTTCCCCTATTGAAAGGTTATTTCTATGCGAGTAAACAATTCATCCTCTGGCTGCGTGCTTGATGCTCGCTTACCGCGTCCGATCGATACAATATGCAAAACAAAAAAAAAAAAAAAAAAAAATTGAATCCTAAGAGTGAACCTGATGCCAAGGTGACGTCTAATCGATCATCCGGCCACTAAACTCTGNCGATCGATACAATATGCAAAAAAAAAAAAAAAAAAAAAAAAAATTGAATCCTAAGAGTGAACCTGATGCCAAGGTGACGTCTAATCGATCATCCGGCCACTAAACTCTGACATAAGGGTTGGGATGTTTTATTGCCACAGATGCAAATGAGGTTTAACTCTCGTGTGAAAATTTCAAACATTTTGTCAAGTGCCGCACGTATGACACATACGACAGAAGGGTTCTGCGAGAATTACTGCGACGGGCCGTAGAAAAAAGGAAAAAAATTGACCGACGCACGGATATTTAAACGACACAGTTACCGCTCGATCCCCGCCGTACTTTGGTTCGCCGCAGCGCGACAGACGCGTTATCGCTCCCGTTTGTTTGTTTTAAACAAGCGCAGCTGGCCCGAGCCAGTGCGGGACAGAATAATTTATCTTATTTCACGCAATGTCACAGGGCGCCGGCCTCGGTCGGCAGTCGGTTGCGGGGGGGGGGGGGGNGGGGGGGGGGGGGGGGGGGGGGGGGGGGGGGGGGGGGGGGGGGGGGGGGGGGGGGGGGGGGGGGGGGGGGGGGGGGGGGGGGGGGGGGGGGAGAGGGGGGCACGCCCGCAGCCTCTCTGGGGTCCCACGGCAGTCTCTGCGAGACTGCGGACGAGCAGGCGTGACGGGGCCGGGTGGGCCGCGTGTTGCGGGGGGCACGATCGCTGCGACGGTGACTGCCTGACCCACCCTCCCCTCTCCCGTAACCCCCAGAGCGAGGCAGGGGCGGCGTTGTCGGGGGAGACGCAGACATTTCCACAGCACGCTCCGCTGGTCACACCAAACCTGTTACTGCCCCGGAGGGGATTGCTTGCCTCCTATTAGATTTTCTACAGCGCAGCCATTAGTGATAAATGTACTGGTGTATTCACTGTCAAGTTAATCAATGCTGCCAAAGTTTTGTTGACCTAACAGCAATCCATAACACAAGGCGCTTTCCCCCCCATGACAACTCTGTCCACCGCCAGGCCTCTGAGAAGCCTGCTTCTGGCTCAGAGGGGGGTAGCGTGCTTTGAAGCAGCTTCGCCAAATTGAAATACTGTCTTTAAAAGTGGCCAATTGCTGTGATGCTTTGCCTGTCTGAGAAATTGTTTAAAAAGCAGAGTCACTCAAATAGATCCAGTTTGATGGTTAAAACACTGGCAAATCGATAGCTTCACAGATGATAGAACATTGTCAAATAAAAAAAGGCACGGAATCGCCCTGACAACAAACCCCTCATTTCCAGCCATGCCTACGAGGGGATGAAAAATGTTACGACCTGGAGAGACGTGCGAGCGCGTGCGCGTCCGTGCGTGCGTGCGCGTGGGCTTGGGGGGGGATTCCGGTGAGTGAGGGGGGCTTATTGGAATAAAATAAGATTTTGTCCTTGCGTGTAAGGTGCTGTCACAAAGCAACGGCCACACCGGCTTCCAAAACAAATTGCCGCTGCACACTTTCCGAAGCAATTATGGGTTTATGAAATATGAAAGGCCATCGATTTTGCTCTTCAGCGCTGCCCGGCTCCGCGTGTGAAATACCCCCGGTATAAATTGTGAGAGAGAGCTGACATTTCTCCTGCATGTTTATTTGTGTATTTTTGCTGCGAGAGCGAGAAACATAATTTGGGCCCAATCGCAGATAATTCATCGCCGCACCTGTGGACCGCCGCCGTCACTCCGCCGCCTGCCGGCCGTGAGGGACAAAATGACGGTGGGACAGAAGGGCACGACTGCAGGGCGGGGAAGAAAGCTGCCGTAACCCGGCTGGAGAATACCGATTAACCTTTTTTTTTTGGTCTCAGCGCCCGCTGACAAATGAATTGGCTCAACTGGGCAGGACTGCATTCATCACTGCCTATCTGCACTTAGGTTCCCATTCAGCTGAAGAAAAATAACAACTTTTTGCTAATAAACCCGACCGGCCTGCCACAACACATTACGGCGCCGTAGGCCTCACGATCGAGCATCAATCCTCTCTGACTGTCCGCAGAAACGCAGCAGGCCGCTGTGTTGCCCGAGCATATTAACAGGTAAGTGAATAAACACCAGGCAGGAATGCGGAGAAAAGACGGATGTCCTGCTTGGGAATTTATATTAATTGTGTACAGAATGATATGGAGCCATTTGTGTAACTCGAGGTGAGAATAAATGCGCAGGTGCCGAAAGTGGGCGCCTACCCCTTCCACCTGTCGTCGCATTTAGCCACGTTTATAACCAACAAATTCAGACTTTAAAGAAATAAAGGGGGTGGAAGTTGTGGCTTTTTTTTTTTTGTTTCTTTGTTAAAGCCATCTCCGCAGCGCCGGTCCAGCTGCACGCGACCGCGTCGCGGGACGTGGAGGAGGAGCGTTCTCCGGACAATAAACGGCAAGACGCAGAGCGGAGGGAAAAAAGTGCCCGCGCACGCCAGAGGCTGCTTATCTGAGGCGTCACGCCGCCATTTGCATCTAATTGTGTGTTTTATTGACCTCGGGCTTCAGCGCCCTGACTGCATGCCATTACGCCGCCGTGGTAGTTGGGCGCGATCTGTTCGCTCAGCGGATACACTCTTACGCCGCGGGCTAATTGCGCCGTTGTTTAGCCGCTGCTGCGCCATTGAGCGAAATTAAGAACAATCGGGGGCTTCGTTTAACTTCGTCTCCGTAATGAGGGTCTAAAGGAAAAAGAGGCTCTGCAACTGATGATACAATTTGGCTGAGTCGAGCCGGGCGTAACACCCTCATCAGTTTGCATTTTTAACCTTTCTTCACGCTTTGTTTTTTTTTTTTTTTTTTTTTTTGTGTCTTCTGCTGGTTTGCAGGCAGGGCCAGGCTAATGCCTCCAACAGCAAAGATTGCTCTAGCAATGTGTGTGGACACGGAGGTTCTCTTGGAAAGCAAACCAAAATCAAGTGCAAGAAGGAATTATTTTTCTTTATTAAGAGACTCCGCTCCTCTGGGACACAAAACAAACCGAACAATTAATCTTTTCCTATTGGTTCCGTGCTGAATGCGCTCTGGTTAGGAGCCAGACAGCTCATACCTGTAGCGGGCGGTGGGGGGTGGGGGGGGGTGGGGTGGGATGGGATGGGGTGGGGGGGCGGTAATTAGGTCCGGCCTGGGAATGGATGGACCCGGCCGAGAGGGCCAACTCTGGAGAGATTTCCCTGTTTAACAGCAGGTTACGCTGCTAATAACACCGGGGCTGAAAATAAACCGACGACAAGTGAATAATTCACATTATCCAAGATTTTAAAACCTGGGGAAAAAAAAAAGGCAAAAAAATGCATTGATCCCCGTAGCCGACCAATTGTTTAACCAAATTAAGGCGGGAGAATCACTGCGTGCTTCTCTGAGCTCTTTGAACGTGAGTAACAATAACTGCTTACATCCTTTCCTCTTTTTATCGCGTTTTATTGCTTACGGCCTTTTATCCAAGTGCCGGGGGCAAAAAGACGATGTAGCCACACGCAACCGGACGTCACTCGCGTACAACGAAAGCAATCGTGCGATGTTTTTAACAGAGGATTTTTAAGCATCTTTCCCTTTTCCGTCATTTCTCAAGTTGCAGTTTCGTGTTTCCTCTGAACTGTGTGCAATAAGTGGTATCTTGAATATATGCTCTGTAAAATTTAAACTTTATCTCTAACATCTCATTACGTGCATCATAATTCGGTTTCTTCATACCATCCGATCTGGAATTCCTGCTACGGTTTGCCACAAATATTTCTTAAAGAACGAAACACAGAGATCCACGCCTGTGCAGTTCCTCCCAACTCCTACTCCTCCCTGCTGGCTTTTGACCAGTTTCTGGGGGGGGAAAAAAAAAGAAAAACCGGTTATCTGGGTTATTTGCAGTTTCAAAAACTGAATGTTCTTCAGCCTCCTATTCAAAGGTCATTTTTTTGGCAATTTCGAAAATGTAACTGCGCGTTTTTTATTTACGTCACCTAGCGCGGCATTAGCACAGGGCCATTCGACAAACGTGATCGAACGGGCAGAGTTGAAGCAAACGCCATCTTTCATATTCCTAATAAAACACCACACTGATAATGAAACAATCTCCAACTCATTACATTCAGATCAGGGTAAAAAAACACCCCTCCCCGAGCGCAGGGACTCTGAAACTATTAATGCGGTGAGGAAAGGGAGCCGATGGTGTCTCTGGAGGCAGGAGAGAGCCGATATCTGGCTATGAACACGTGCAATTTCATAACGGTTATAGAAAACATAAAAACAGTGGCAGCAGTCGCCCACAATTAGGTTAGTAATATAAATGTTTAACGGGGCGGAAAAGATCATTCCGAGTTACCGAACGAGTGAGAGATGCAGGGGGGGGTGGATTTCCGTCTCGCCTGCTCCGGCTCACGGGCACGAGTGCGGCGGCCGGTTTCCACAGCCCGCTGACAAATAACTGTGGCCTGCGTGTTGTCCTACATTCCTACACCGGCTCCCTAAAACCTGTGGGCTCAGGAGAGGAGGAGAGCAGGGTGATAGAAGCAGTGATGGATTTCAGTTATTAGCAGATCAGAAAGATGGATGAAGCTCTGCTCCTCCCAATCAACATCATCATCTAGATCTATTTAAAGATACTGTGTGCTAATCAACTTATTTAAACCGCGATAATATCAGGCCAGAATAATCTGCTGCTTCGCGCTGCATCCCCACCGATCGATAGAATCACTTGAGCCACTGCAAACGGCAGTAAGTAATGACCATTCTGGTCATTAATATTATTTAACACTCTTTTCAAGGGGCCTAATGAAGAAGAAAAACTGCGTGCTGCGCCGGACCCCGTGACTCCGCCGGCCGGTCTCGTTCCCTCCACAAAATAAAACATGGTTCGAGAACTGCAATTACTCCGGTTACAATTTAACATGCAAATAAAACGGGAACGAAACAGTCGCTTTCTACTCTATAACTGAAACTTCTACCTGTTACTGCAAACGCAGCGACGAGCTGTTGTGACCGGTTGGAAGCGACGCGAGGTTAATGACCGGGCGGTTTTTTTTATGAACCTCGTGCCAGTTTTCCGAGATGTTTCTGAGAAGCGAAGGGACGTCAAAGCGCGGGAGGACAAAGCGTCAAGCTGAACGTTCGCGTCGTCTTCACCGGCGATTGTAAGAAACCGCGAGAAAAGGTCCTTCTTCCTTCGAGGCCGCGCATCTCACGCCCGTTCTGCGGGAGTCAAAACAGATTGGCTGTTTTCAATTCCTCCAGTGCGAGCTTCTTTGAAGTGATGCTGATCAAGCCGTTTCGGAAACTTTTTTAGGTACAACAAGTGCAAAATCCAGCATAAAACGGAGAGCCGAGGCCCAGAGGAGGGACCGCTGGGAGCTGGTCAGCACAGCGAGGTATCGCACAGTGGCCGTGTCCAGGTGGCCCGGAGCAAAACTGAGAAGACGGTCCTCATTTTTCAAACCTGTAATGTAAGGTTTCAGACCAAGGCATAGGCGCCTCACATGTAATTCTCGTTTTTTTTATTTCAATTGACAAACCTGGGTGATGCTGAGAAGGCTGTTTGTAGTTTCTTTGTGTCTCGCCGACTTTGAAAACACGGTCGCGTTTAAGAAGACGGAATTACCGCTTTTGCTTCATTTTACTTCATTATCTATACAGTGGAAGCGCCACTGAGTTCAGCCCATCTCATAGTGACCAGTCGGTTTGTCGTTCCCTTCTCCCGTGGAAGAGACGAGCATCAGGAAAATGCCGGAATGTAAATATTGCTCACGTTGGCGCTGGTGTCCACGGCTCAGTTCTGCAATATGCATGTTTTTGGTGCATTTTTCCAGCGTGCTCCGGTTTCCACCCACTGTCCAAAGACATGTGTTTCATGTGAACCGGTGGCTCTAAATTGCACTTGGTGTCAGAATTCACGAGTGGGTGGGTGTGTTACGCTGCTCTGCCCTATCAATGTGCGAATAATTGTAGGGACCCCAGTATATCTGTCCCTGTAAGTGGCCTCAGAGAAGGAGGTGAGCAAGATAATGACAGCCATGTCTCACTGGAGAGGAAAGTCTGCTAGATGTATAAAGGTAAGGTAACAAGCAGATGTTAAGTGTCTACATATGAGTTTTACGTTACCATAGAGTTGAAATTCTGATTTCGGTTTCACTTGAAATTCATATATTTCAAAAGGCAAAAAACAGCAGCTTAAACATCTTTTGTGAAAAAGATTAGAAATCAGGGTAATACTACAATAAATGTGCCATAATAAAATTTTCTTGTGTTAGGGGTGGGGCGGTGGGGCGGTGGGGCGGTGGGCTGCGCTGTCGCCTCGCAGAGCCTGGCTTGTTTGGGTCTGAATCGGACACAGTCCGTGTGGAGTCTGTACATCGCCTGCTGTGGGTCCCCTCTAGGTGCTCCAGTTTCCTCCCACAGTCCATATACATGTTTCAACTTCACTGGTCACCATAAATTGCTTGTATTGTGTGACTGACTGGGCGTCACTATGCTGCAATGGACTGGTGTCCTGTCCCGGGTGCATCCACTCCCAGTCCTGTCCCCGGTGATTCCGGGATAAGCTCCAGGCTGCCGGGGCCCTGACCAATACGAGCAGCTACTGAAAGTGTTCAGAAGGATGATTTATTCATTTTCCGACAGCTACATTGCTAGACGTTCAGCCACTGTAATGAAAGGTACCGTGACGGAAACGCAGAGTTAAACAGGGTCCTTCCTAAAACACCCCCGTCTGTGAAGGGCCCAAGAAAACACGATTTTCACTAAAACTAAAATGCCAGCATATGCAGCTGAACAGCTGAAAAAAAAGAATCACAGTCCTTTCCATCGACTGGAGTCACTGTTTGCTGCAGTGAAAGCAACTCTAAGCTTTCTTCTTGTGAACACACGCTTCAGAAAGATCGCAGAGATGTCTCGAAACAAATAAGGAGGGTAAACAAGTTTGTTAGACGGAGGTAAAAGGAAGTGGATGTTTGTCACAGATCACAGATCATCAAAACAGAGAACATGCACGAGACCAGCATGGACCATTTGAACCACCGATAGGCATCATAATCGTAAACTTTCCCTCCATTTGTGGATATTTGTTAAATTTCCCCTGCAAGAGGAAACTATGTCACATTCGCCGTGTAAATAGCGTGACTTTATAAACTAGCAAGGGGCAGAGCTGCTACTCCAAGACAAGCCGTCTATTCCGGCTGCATTAACCTCGGTCCATCTCACACGCCTTTACAGCACCGTGTACTACACACTTTAACAATGCTTGAAGTGCTTTAGTTATAAAGCTGTCTGTTAGCGCGCTGTCGTTCCATCCCCCACACGACCGAAGCAAAGGCACCGACCACAGCGCTGTGATGGACCGTCTCTAGGGTGATGATCATAACCATCAGGCCTCTCTCATCATATTGTGTTTGCCACATTCCCTGTCAGATCCCGCATCAGCGCTGGACTGGACTACAGGGTCAGTCATGAATGAGGCTGCAGATCAATATGGCCCTCATACACTTGACAGCAAAAAAAAAAAACTAATCCTGATTTTAGTTAACAAATTATCTTCTGTGCAACATCACATTTTACTTCATAAGGCAAACCAGCTTCCATCTAGATAAATACACTGAACATATTTTGTACAATTTTTTTTTTAATGTGTTAGATACATATAACATATTTTTGGACATCATTTAGCATATCTGGGAAGCTTGTGAAAAGAAGAGGTGGTGAAACAAAAAACAATACGTTACGTGTATTCTTTGAGAATGAGATCCAAGGTTTTTTTTTTTTTAAATTTTAAGTGTCTTTCAGGTTTAGAAAATCTTACTTGGATCCACACGGGGACAAAAGTCTAAACATGATTAAACATGCATTCATCCAAAATAAAATATTAATTCTTCCTACATAGGGATTTATGAAATACGGTGGCGGCGGGACGCGCCGAGGCATTGGATCCAGTTCACAGAAGCCAGCCCAGTGGTTTCCGGGGCAAGAGAGGGAACGGATTCATAAAATATAGAAAGGAATCATACCTGCTGATGTCATTCACAATGTAGTACTAAGCAGACTCTCTTTGTTCATTTCGGGATAACTCAGGAGACGTCGTTCCGAAGGCCATCAGCCTTCCTTGGATACCTCCGTCTCGGACCGCTAAAGCGAGGTAGGTAAATAGCTGGTGCTATATTATTAAAGACGGCTTTATGTTTTATTATTTTTTCCAGTGTTGAGACACACCGGAGCATCTGACAGAGCAGGTAGCCGAACCCACTGGCAGGGTGTAATGGATGACCACGGCTGAATTAAGACAAACTGGAGACAAGCCCAGTTTCCAGTAGGGCTAAGCTGCTTACAAGATAAATACATGGCGGGTGCCCCTTCAGCCCATGATGAACAGCTCCCCTGCTTCTCCTGGCCGTGGACCCGCCCTCAGTTGCCAGATGCTGGGTGGAGGAGAATTACCCCAACACTTCCAATTACACGGGTTCTTAGCATTGCTGTAGACAGATGGAGGTATCAGCACCTCCAGTAGTCAAAGACAAGGAGTGAATACCTCCAAACCCAGTCTGTCCTAGATGTTCCCCCTTATGGCCACAGCCTTCAGAGGAGTGACAAAAGGTTAAAAATGCCATCAATAAATAAAAATCCAACATCAGTAGGTGCACAGGCAGGTATCTCAAGAGGTTTATTGTTAACGTCACCTAAGTTCTGCACACAAAGCCACGAGCATCGGGTACCGTCTGTCACATGGTAACACCTTCCCGTCACCAAGCTTCCCAACAGTTACTGGGTTTTTGCTTATTTCTTAAGTCCAGCACATGCAGAATGTGCAGTGTTTTCTTTTAAAGATGGGCGACAACCTCTAAACCGAGAAAATGCTAGATAGTTGCGGAGATAATGTCAGCTGAGGAACTCAGCTATGACAAACAGCTGCTCTTACAGTGACACCTGAACCGGACACCGCGACTCCAGGCCCACATTGAAAAAAGCACTGGTTTCTGATGGCGTTGACTGGTCATACTTAACCGAACAGAAGCTCCCATCAGCGCACGTGAGGAGAAAGACGTGAACCTCCTCCTCCTGCTGGGGTCACGGTAAATGCTGAAAACGATGGACTGTTTCCCCCTCCAAACCCGTACAGTAAAACTGTCATAGTGGACAACTGTTGCTGAGGTTCTGAGGAGCAGGCCTTGTTTCCAAAAGTTTGCACATTTCAATTCCTAGTGTAGAAATATATAAACAATGATTAGCATCATAAATGTGCACAACTGGAAGCAAGTAGATGCACTAGAGAAAGTCTAGAGTTGCTGAGTATTGGGTGCTTACTGAGCAGTCACCAAAAGTGTAGAGTTATATTAGTATTTAATATTATGTCCGGTGGCACGCAGTTATTTGTATATAGAAGCAAAAACCCATATAATGTACAACTGCAATCGACGTTTTACATCTAGCGTGAACCTTCAGACTGTTAACTGACAATGAAGCACAGTCACGCATAGTATTGTGAAGTTGTCCAAATCACTGGACATCAGTTACCAGGAGCAACAAGAGAACCTCTCGCAGGCAGCCGTTACGTAACTTATGATGTGAGACTTTTGCAAAAGGTTATTGCTTTAGAGTTAATGCTTCAAATGTCATTGCAAAGCGGAGCTCAGACCATCCCTGCATCCCGCACCGTCGGCCACATCTCAGCGGAGATGTAGTCAGTGGACTCGGAGTGGAAAGAAGACACGGGCTCCAAAGGACTCTTGTTTTGGGGGGGTGAAAACGTTACACTGTTTGTCTTACATTTTTAATGAACGTCTGTAAATCCGCCCAGTTCCACCTCACGCCTGGTCAACTTTGGCCCAGAGGGTCATGTTACTATCACGCCAGGATGTACTGAAGGTATAACAGCTATTTTGGCAACGAAAAAGAGAAAATGCTGCACATATCATCACAGAACTATTACATATCCAGAATTGGCCTGTTGTATCTAATCCAGTGCTCTGTACCCCTTTAAACACTGAAACGCTGTCTGCAGTTTCCAGACAGCTGTGATTTATTGTCAAACATGCTTCGTGTATAAGGACTAAACACGAACCTGTAGGAGTTTTCGCTGTTTTCACCGTCGGTGGCATTTTTTGCGAAAATATTCAATGCACCTGCGAACGTCCAGCGAACACAACGCAGACTGCAGCTGGACACAGCATTATTGTGAGGCCAGTTAGATCCTGCGACTGGGGCCTCTGAGGAGCACTTTCTACACCCTGCACGGTGACACCCACTGCGGTCCATTTTCCAGCAGCGCCCGAGACCACCTGAGAGCCCTCATTACAACTCGCTGACGTGACACTCCCATCTCCCCGGGGTCACGGGGTCAGAGGTCAAGATCAGGGTAGAAGGAGCAGAAAAGTCTCCGCAAAGCACACGTTTAGAAGACACGCAGAAGAGTTAAGAACGGCGTGCAGGACGACTTCCCAGATACTGGGAACTGACTGATACTGAGTGACTGGAGCAGGATTATCACGGCCAGCAGTGATTTATAGCCAGCCGTGCGGCACGCTCCCGAACGCTGTGCCCTGATTTCTTTTGTGCGTTTAATTTTTCCAATACGAAACCAATATTGGTATTGGCATATTCTGTAGGTCCACTGAATCATGTAATTGTCAACCTTATTATTTGAATATTTCCTCCTGGTGCATTCATTAATTCATCTTAAAGAATGATTCTAAATTGACAGGAGAAAAATCGATACAGTGCAATTATGGGTGTTTTTTTTTTCAATAAAATCTAAACCTATAATTTTTCAGATGGCTTACCTCACACAGCACGCATAGCCAGGAGATTATCGATGCGCTGCGGCTGGATGATCATTGAATCATTTTTGATTTTGATTCTCTTCTGCATGTTCCAACTTTGAATAAACATTCAGAGGACAATGAGTGGAACATGCAACAAATCCACAGATCAAAGTATCGATGTTTTTTTTTTTTTTTAACAGTCATACTTGTAGGAACGTGTGTTAAGTAACATTCATTTAAGGTTTTGTTGACTGTTTGCGAACATGATGACTTCATGAAGAAATGGAGCATTGCTAATAATTTTGCTGTTTGTGCATTAATAAGTGTGTAAGGGCTTTTTAAAACTTCTGCACAACTCTATTACTTTGCAGGGGGTGGCAAAGAGGAGTATTATTTGGCTGGGAATTCAGTGATGAAATACATGAGAGCAAATGTCAGAAAAGGTAAAGATGCACTGGGAAGGAGCGAGAGCTCACCGACAGACGTGGAAAGCTACTAATTTGAACTGCCGTCAAGAAAAGAAAATACCGTCTTCGGATTTACCCAGGATGCGGAGAGGTATCAACTCGAATCAGTGCTTTCTGCGATTTTTCTCGATTTCGCTGTTTTACGATTTTTCTGACATGATGGCCAGCGACTTTGAACCCACCAAACCTACCAGACAAGCAGGTTTCTCGCGTGGCACAGCAGCTGCTTCCTCGTGATATTCAAAGACAATAATGGTCAAATAAGCACTAAGAAAAACAGAAGAGCACTTTCATCAACACCGGGATGAAGCGTACTCTTCCCCTTTCTTTTTCATATATGATGCATTTCTTTTTGCGCTTAATATAACTGTATTAAACATTTTGTCTGAACTTTGCGAGGAAGTGTAATTGATCCCCATCTGAGATCCTGAAAGCCCCGTACCGCTGCTCTGTTATCCCTGTATCCCTGGCTGCCGGAGCCTATTACCACCCGCTTCCTCCGGCACCTGCTGTGTCTCCTCACCACAGCTTCAGCACAGCCTCCCGCAGGTATACTCACCTGTCCGGCCGCTCTCACCTTCACTCTTAATGCCTTTATCTAGGCTCAGGCGCTGCTTTTGCTTGTTCAACATGCGGCTCATTTTCTAATGAAGCAGGGTTTTTTGGGCCAGAAAACTGAGCCACAGTAACATAGAGATAGAAGCAGCAGGGCGAGAAATTGCAGACACGCCCACACACATAAAACAAGAGCATGTTTTTACTCTAACTTACAAATAAATTCCACAGGTGGCTTGACATTCCGGAATTCCTCTGAATCGTCATGAGGAACAAATAATAATTCTTCTAGGAGGGGAATGTTTAACATGTCAGGCATCCACCTATTTGCAGAACCTCCGGTGTGGACAATAAGAATGAAATACATTTCCTTGCCAGGTGTGTAAGGGTGGTCAGCTTAGGTCGCACAAGTCCACCAAAAAAATCAAGCGGTTCGTGGTTTGGCGTGAAAACGGAAGGGAAAACGTGAGGGTTTTTGCCAAAGGTTTTTTTCAGCATAGTTGCGGGGCCCCCATTCGATCCTCTCACGTCCCCGGCCCGCGTTTTTAATCAAAAGTTTCCACCGAAAGTCACTCCTGTCCAGCGACTCGAGCGCCTCACCAGCGCGGCCCTGCCGTACTTCAACTTCAGTTATATTTCTGCCGACAACCTTGTTATGAGCCTGGACAATGTGGTAAAAGTGTAGCTACACAGCAATGCTGTCTACTCTGAATTGGGGTGCGGGCCGTCGGCCACGTGATCCCACTGCGCATTCTTCCCCGACTCCTCTCCTGAAGACCCTTCCTAGATCAGTGGCTAAAAATAAGCTCCTAGCAGAGGTTCCCCCATTCCCACCCTCACACTGCCTGCTAGCCCTTAACCTTTCCCCAGAATTGCAGATGAAATGTCAGCGCGGGGCCCTCAGGTATAAGTTAGCGGCCGAACTGGACAGCGCCTCTGTATGAATCACTGTCTCCCTAAGTGTGGAATCAGCAGTTCCACACCAGTCCTATCTGGACATTTAAAAAGGAGGAAAAAGGCTGCTCAGGAGCTTCAGTATTGATTTTTCCCTGGAACAAAGAGACTTTCTCTAATACATGATACATCATAATCAGGTAATTTGTACCTTTGCGTCAACCGATGAGCGAGAGCTTCAGGAAAGATGTTGACCTGCAAAAGCAAAAGCTGTCTTTCCTCCACGAAAGCGGAGAAGATCGGGAGCAAGGTCGGCTCCACCGAAAATGACCGCTTTTCTCAGACGCGTAAAGTTTTAGCGATTTAGCAATTTTTAGCAATTCTTCTTAAAACGCTAGAAATTTTAGGGGACGCCCTAGTTTTGTCCTTCCGTTAAACTGGAAGTGAAGCACATCCAAAAGGAACAATGAATAAAAGACAAGAAATAAAACTAGTTTTAGCTATTGTATTTGTCCCCTGTGCAAAGTGTCACCGCAAAAAGCGAAGGTCCTGGATTATGAGTTAAGGACCTCCGGCAGCAGGGGCGGCGGTGCCAGACTTGCGGGGGATTAGGATGCTGGGAAGCCCACACGATCACAGGCTATGAATATATGAACGATCCTACAGAGACGTTTGTCACTCATTTTGTGGCGTCGACGCCAGCTCAGCGATGACATTTGGGTGACGAACAAGTGGCAACGTGAGCAGAAGAAGTCGAGTGGCCCACCAGACCGTCTGTGGGACGTCCACTCCCCGCTTCGCCGGTCACTCCGGCACCACGTGCCACGTTGCATCAGAACCAGTTTGCCTACAGTTCCAGGACAGTCCAAAACACTTTTCTTGATCTCTTTCAACTTGATGTATTGTCAATATATGGATTGTCCTGCTCTCTAATTCAGTGAAAAAATGTAGTTTTCCATTAGTCTCTGCCTTTCTAATTTTCTGTACCGCTTTTCCAGGTGTAATTATTAAAGGCAGATTCAAGAAAGCAATTACTGAAGTACTGTTTGTATCTTTGAAATCTTAATAAGCGAGCAGAAGATGCTGTGGGCGCACGGCGGGAATGAAAAATTCCTCCTGAGGTAGCGTTTGGGCCGTGAGTCTTTCTCCCGCTCCGCGTTTCTCCGGCCTCTTTGTCTGAGCAGGTGTAAGGGCTTACAGAGCTCTTCTCACCACACTGACAGGAAGCCTCCGCCTGTTACCGGGCCCATACTCAAGTCTACCCAGAACAAAATACTGTTCTGATTCCTGCATCACTTTTTATCATTAATAAATTGTCATCTATTGTCATCGGGGCTTCCACACAGGTGCCCTGTCTCCACTCGGTGACGTCCAGGAGGGGTGAGCAGCTACTGGCACTTGGACCCCAAAGCTTTATTTTCCTCCCTTTGTCTGCAGTTGGGAATAAAATAACTATGTTACTCTAGTATAACTGTCTTACTCAAGTTTAACAAGTACTCCAGTTTAACTATGTTACTCTAGTATAACTGTCTTACTCAAGTTTAACAAGTACTCCAGTTTAACTATGTTACTCTAGTATAACTGACTTACTCAAGCTTAACAAGTACTCCAGTTTAACAAGTACTCCAGTTTAACTATGTTACTCTAGTACAACTGTCTTACTCAAGCTTAACAAGTACTCCAGTTTAACAAGTACTCCAGTTTAACTATGTTACTCTAGTATAACTGTCTTACTCAAGTTTAACAAGTACTCCAGTTTAACTATGTTACTCTAGTATAACTGTCTTACTCAAGTTTAACAAGTACTCCAGTTTAACAAGTACTACACTATAACTAAGTTCCTCTAGTATGACTGGTTTGGTCAAGTTTAACAAGTACTCCAGTATAACTAAGTTCCTCTAGTATGACTGGTTTGGTCAAGTTTAACAAGTACTCCAGTTTAACAAGTACTACGCTATAACTAAGTTCCTCTAGTATGACTGGTTTGGTCAAGTTTAACAAGTACTCCAGTTTAACTGTTAGTCTAACGGCCGTTTTTCTGTCATTCTACGGAAAACCGCTCAGTGCTCAGCGTCACTCTCTCCTCCATTACATACAAAATTATTCTGAATCAAACTGAATTGAATGCATTGCTATTTTACAGCATTTATGTTTCAGGGTGACGAAAAGATTTAAATTTTATGATCATTTCAAGCCCGACCAGGCAGCGGAACAGACCAGAACGGGAAAAGAACTCAGTCGGGACTCAAACTCGACGGTCAAGTAGCCTCTTCAGGACACCTTTACAAAAGCAAACAGTCTGAGGAATCTGAAAAGCTGCACTGATATAATAGTTCCAGGGTGTTTCTGTAAACATCTACAAACTGACTGCAGATTAACAATGACAATACGTCACATCGAAACACCCGATTCCTGTTTTAGGAGACGCTCGGTAATCCCAAGCTGTAATAACACACGTACCGAAAACAGCTTTATAAAATTTTCACATTTTGATGCCTTGCGACGACTTTTAAAAGCTCGAACCCAAAAGCTGGCCGGTATTTGAAGCTTCACCTCAGCTGTCGTGGGTATGATTTTTAGTGATTTTTATCGAAGCAAAGAGAAAACTGTCAAGCTAGTTTCTGACGTGAATTTGCATCACTCGATGACAACTGACACCGGCAAAAGGCCACAGAAAACTGGTTATTGATCACAGTAAAACTATTCACAGGAGCAGATAAGGTTACGTCTGAGGGAAGCACTTACAAAGAAACACATTACTATCCCCACCACTCCAGTGCTTTAAGGAACACAACTTCATTAAATCTTGCCACTTGCACTTATATCATTTTAACAACCCTGTGATAGGTTTGTATAGGGCGCAGATGAGAGGGGCCTCCTTGAACATCGGCGCTATTAACCGCCCACTCTGTCCCTTCATAATCTCTCGCATACTAAAATCCCAGCTTGTCACTCCGCATCGGCGCGGCGCGGCGCGGCGGGCGGGACACGGTGGATGTCACCGGGTGATGAAACGGTGAGGAACTCAATGCCAAAGCTGCCCCCCCCCCCCCACAATTAAATTAATTCCCATTGCAGTTCTGACCTTTTCCCTTCAGAAGGACGGAAGGCAGGAATCCAGGCAGCTGAAGAACACGGTCGCTGAAACGCGGGGTGTCAACGTAACGGCTCCGCCGGTTTACCGCGAGCATCCTTGCGGGCCAATGGAAAAATGATTTCTTATACTTTTTTACTACCATGTGAATTTGTACAGGAGGACGGGTTATTTGGGCAATAAAAGAAGTGCACTTTTTAAATTACCTAAGGAATAGATGAGAAGTTCTCTTCAGAAATTTCACCTTGGCAGATTTCAAAGCTGCGCTGTGCTGTGCCACTGTGAGCTTAACACAAAATTGCGTAATATACTATATAAATAAACTTTTTAAAATAAACCTTTCCAATTTTTGAATTGGAGGAATAACTGGTAACAGTAAGGAAGCATCCACACTCCTCCCGAGTTTAACATTCAGGCTTTGATTTATTACCCTGCTGATCTGTACACAACTAATTCTGGCCTTTACTAGACTCAGTTAAATAAAGTCCATTTGTAGACGTACGTTAGTTGTGTTCTATTCTTGTATTTGGAACTGAAGTGGGGATTAAACCAGTTTGATTCAATTAATTATTTCATACTATGAAATTCTGAGCTATTCCGCCTGGACTTTGTATCATTTCCGTTGTTGACTGCAGGATCTGGACGCGTCTCACATTAGTTTTGAGCCTGCAAACAGCGTCAGGGATGCGGAGATGCGCTGTGGTGAACCTTGTGAACAAAACGTTGTCGAATCCTGGAAAGAAAGAGAAACTTTGTCTGTCGCCTTCGAAATGGTCCTTAATCCAAATTATAACGTCAAACACATAAAGACGCACGTGGTGGATATGTTTGCCATAAATTCGACCTCAAGAAAGGCGAAAACATCTAGGAGGGTAAATTTGCTAAAAAAAAAAAGTTTTTACTTTTTTTTTTCAGGAACAAATAAGTGATGTGCTTACTTTAAAAACCTCGCGTGCTCTGGCATCACACTCTTTCATGCTATTACAGTGTGGCAGAAGCGGAAACACCGCGGCTCTCGACACTATCAAATGACCTTCTCGTTCGGAAGTGCAGATTCAGAGAAGGTTAGTTGTCACCCATATGGATAGAACTAACCTCCCTCCACTTAGCCAGATCTCACACATTAGTTTATGAATACAGCGGAAGCTATCAGATATTATGTACCCTCTGTGAGGCGACCCTGACAGGGCGAGAGCGAGAGGCGCAGAAAGGATGGGAAAACAGGGTTAAAACCGCATTTAGGGGTGACGATAGATGTGGGATCTTTGTATAACTGCAGAACGAATGCGCACAAGACCACCCCGGGGTGCCGCTTTTAAAAACAGATAAGAAAAACAAATGAACACTTTTGTGGATCAGACTTCTTCTGCTTTATCTTTCAGCCAGAGGACGAAAACAGGGTAAATCAGGAGATCAGGTGTATTAAATCGCAGCCATAGGGACGGTCCTTTTGCGTGTAAATAAGTGTGTTTGTATTTATAAGTTGTTGTTGCGGTAACATATGTGAAAATAACCATTTTTGGCATATTTGAACATTGCGGGTATTAATTATTTCTAAAAGCCCATCTGCTGTGTTATGCCCCACTGGCCCTGTGTCAGCCAGCCTTGGATAACACAAGTGACCCCCTGCAAAAATGCACCCCATCTTACAAATACAAGTAAATAAAATGCAATTATCTACTTACTCGGCAGCTTCAAATAAAAACCGGTGCTGTATTTAAACACCAGCTTCGTGTATTTTGTGCAGTATTTTATAGCTAAAAACGCATCACCGAGTTTCGACGTTGCTGTTAATGCCTTTGTTCTTTCCATGTTCCTTTCTCTCCGCGTGTCTCACTGCCCAAGGTGTTTACCGCCTTCCTGCTGTGGCTTAAGGATTTCACAAGTGAGACTACAATCCCAGAGGTTTTCAAGCTCCAGTTTGCTGTGCTGTGTCATGTTGTGCCATGCTGTGTCATTCTGTGCTGCGTCGTGTTGTGCCATGCTGTGTCATGCTGTGCTGTGCCGTGCTGCGCCGTGCTTTATTCCCAGCTGAAGCCCCTGCATCAGTCAGCTACATTATAACCTTGTTTCAGTCTTTAGATGACTTACACTGATGACCACATTTGCTGGAGCAAAACTAGCATAAGGGTCTCCAAAACATAGGCGTTTAGGGACGTGAGAGGTGAGCACACAGCTTCGGACCGTGACTCAAGATTTTTCTCGTATTAAGCAGTTAATAGCTCTAATAACTAAAGTTTAAGCAGAGTGGCATTTAAATTCGGCGAATTAAGAGATCATTATGCAGAAACAAGTAAAAGGTTCATCGGAAAGACTCGCGCTTGGTAAAATTAACATCCAAAGCTCATTGGATAAGAACGCACACTGCGAGCAGTTTGTTTTCTATTTACTACTTCTGACTTCCTTAGTAAAACTAGAAAAAAACAATATCACACAATTATCACCCACCGATAACAACGCGGGACAAGATAAATGCGCAAAGCAACACCGAGACCGGGTGAGATCCAGGGGAAAAGGGGGCCCGATATTTGCAAGCAAATGATATTTTGGGGAGCTGGCAAGCAGTGTGCATGACAAACTGATGCAATTTCAGCTGTGTCGCCGGACCAAGGTGATATTTGTCTCCCATTGGCAAGGGCAGCTCTCTGGCTGCACGCGAAGGCCCCAGATTTGAATCGCCAGGGGTCCAGAGGCCCTCCTCTTGACAGGGCACAAATAATTACAGTACATCCTTTTCATTGTACTCCATTATATTGCTCTCCTTATCTGCGGACTGTGGGTGCGCTTGATCAAGTGAGGTCACTCGATGTTGACCATAACGCAGCACATAACATAGTTATTTGGAGATATGATAAATAAAGTGGGGATGCTGTTACCTAGATGACATTTTTATCTTTTTTTGCCTCTTTGTTTTCTCCCTACCAGCTACCTCCTTTTTTAAACTTTACTTTGGTGCCGAGCCAGAGAGCAAGGGATGCAAATGTAGAGATGGTGAAACGTAGAATTTTTCTGCTTGCGTGACTGATTGCAGAAGCAGAACCATAGAAATGAGCGGTTTATCGATCCGTTTACGTCGGTGTACGTTCTCGGTTTCTTTCACGTGTTACTCCGTCACACCTCACGGATTTCTGTCATCGAGCAAAAAGCAGCGTCTCTGGTTGCGGAAAAGGCCACATCAGTATATAGGCAAATACTTCCTTTATGTCGAACAGCATAGGAAAGTGAACCAGACGGCGACCAGATCAAATACAGCCTCTCAGCTTCTGCCCTCCTCTTAAACCACTTGAGAAAAACAGGCTGTGTTATGACTGATATTATTAGTATGTATGATATTTTTCAGCATTGATATTTCTGGGCTAAAGAGATCCGGCCAGTGTGTTTTGCCCACAAAGAACACCTAATAACGCTTGACAGAGGTAGTTCTTTTTTATTACCTGCAAAAACATAACTGGGTGTACAGATCAAACAGGCTCATTCAAAACTTGGGTTCAAAGTGAAACGATTCGGTGTTAAAATGGCCACTGAGTTTATCTGTCTCTGACTGTCTGTCTGTCTATCGATTCAGTTCAGTTCACTGCACTTTACTGGCATGACAAATGTAAAAAAAAAAAGAAAAAAGTAAGAAAGCAGTTCAACAATAAGACTGAGAACAACACTGCTCAACAAACAGCTACAACATAGATGAACAAGTAACAATAATAATAAAAGAAAAAGTAAATAAACAAATGTGTTTATATGTGTAAAAATATATTCATGTGCTGTGTGTGTGTGTGTGTGTGTGTGTGAGATGGTGTGTGAGAGAGGCAGTGTGAGTGTGTGTGATAGTGTGTGAGAGAGACAGTGTGTGTGTGTGTGTGTGTGTGTTTGTGTGCGTGTGTGTGTGTGTGTGCGTGTGTGTGTGTGTGTTTGTGCGTGTGTGTGTGTGTTTGTGTGCGTGTGTGTATGTGTGTGCGTGTGTGTGTGTGTTTGTGCGTGTGTGTGTGTGCGTGCGTGCGTGCGTGTGCGTGTGTGTGCGTGTGTGTGTGTGGGGGGTCACTCCTCCCTAATTTGGCAGGCATGTAGATAATGAGCTGCCAGTTTCACACTCTCACTTCTGTCTCTCTCTGTCTCCTCCTGGTCCCTCCCTCTGGTAGGCAGAGACAGCTTTTCCCCATACCCATCCTGTGGGAGGAATATAACAACATTCACTATTCTGTGTGAATAAGAACATGGTGCTGCTGCTCACCAGTGGTCTATGATCCCTTTGTTTACCCCACATAGCACATGAAGTTCACTCATACCAAACACATCAGTGGTAATAAACAAACACTATTATTGCAACTTCTTCCTATTAAAAACTCTTAAGAAGTTTAAGTTAAGTTGCAATATATGTCAAAGAATTGAGCTTGAAGTGCAGACAACTTGCATGTCACATCTGATCCTGAGGTTGGACATGTAGGTGGAGGACGACAGAGAGGCAGCACTTCCATACGATCCTCTACAGTTTGTTCACTGTCTCCTTGCTTCTACTAAACCTTCTCCAGTCTTTTATAAAATCCAAGGCACAGCTTTTCAGGTTGCTAGCTTACCAGTTTATCAGGTGATGCTTTGCTGCCCTATAAAAGTCAGAATCGTTTCATAAAAAAAAAAAAAAAAATCAAAAAAGTTGCTATTGGTTAAAAGTTGGTTACTCAAAAGACACAGACCAACTATAGTTTACTTCCATTGCAAAGAAAGTACAGCAAACAGCCTGAATGAGCGCAAAGCACACGCCACGGATGTGCCAACTAACCCCCGACGGAGAAATTATACACACCGGTCGGTTGCCTAGCAAGGTGCAAACAGAGCATTAAAGCTCAAGAAAAACTGCAATCCTTTGCAGTAAGTTATTCTAAAGTATTGTCACAACTCAGTCACAATTGTGAATTCATTCACAAACTCCTTCAGCTGCGGGAGTTTTTGAGGAACGGGAAGAACCGCGTCGGCCCTTCCAAGAGATGAAATTAGCCTGTTTAGGGGGGATGTTGTCCTGACACGTACGTACTTTTTGAGCTAATATTTCAAGGAGAAAATAGATCAAATAAAATTACAAATGATATTTTAGGATAAGCATTTTTTAACCTAAAAATGAAAGTGCTTGTGCTAAATCATATTTGAAGCTCATACCGTTTTTTCCTTTTAGTATTTCCTCTCCCATGGCCGACCCACGAGTCCTTAGCTTGGTTAAGGGCATGAAGATACGGAGTGCTATAACAGACACCCTTTCGCTTTACCTTTAATTCTGAAGTGCTCATAGATGCAGCTAGAGGTGGACACACAGCAGACAAGCTTGGGCACCTCATCCATCAATCCCTAAAACTCTTGGGTCGTTGACACCAAGGTTCAGCTGTGATGACCACCGCTCTGTTTCATTGTTTTCACTCCGCTGGAGGTAACATCCAAGCCAAGGGGGTTCAATTCAAGTTAAAAGGTTAAAACATGGAGCCAGAGGCCACTCCTATCCTTCTGCATGGCTTTCTAAACATTATAGTGTGTGCCTCAGTTCCTTTTGTTGGCCACTATAGTTTGTTTCAGGAGATGAAACTTTCTTGACCCACAAAGAGCAGTACTTTCCCTCTGGAATATGTTAGCGTGGGGTTGGATAAAATGCAACTCTTTCCTTTGAAAGAAATGGAACGGTTCTGTCTGTTGTGCAACCTACAGCCATTAGGTTTTACAATAAAACCTCACATTGTTGAGTTGGTGTTGACCTCTTATAGCCTGAGTGGTGTTCAGCTATCAGTAATACTTACATCCATGAATGCTAACAAAAAAGGATGCCTCTGTCCATCCATCCACCTTTCTATCTAATTCCTTGTAGAAAAGCTGCAAAAAAAGCCAAAGCATATACAGCACTGCAATGGAAACACCTGCCAGGGAAAACAGTGGTGTTTCCTCAGCAACATTTGGCTCAGGTCTGCTGTGGGTGGAGCAGTTCCCACAAACCAGGTCCTTGGAGAAAGGGACACACAGCCAGGACCTTCATTATGGGGCTCAGCAATGAAGTTCTACTTCACAGATACCCAACGATGCCTGAATATGACAGCTTGTCAATAGGGCAGAACTAATATAATACACTGAATGGCATAATACTTTTTGACAGCAATTTGGAGATGTATATGTACAGTTACAAACACCTGACAGGCCTTGTCAGAGGTGCCGGTTCCATTCACAGCGAGATTCCCCCGGTCAAGTCTTCAACAGTGAGCGCCTTGAGAACGCGGGCTTAAAATGTGGTCCTCCATCGAACAAACCACCGACACAACGTGGAGAAGCTTGAATCACTGAAACATTTATGGGCACATTTGAGTCTGCAGTTGAAATATCAGTAGTGTGCAAAACAATATTCAATTTATATGTGCTGTGCGTGTGCATATTAGAGTACCTTGGAAAATTATATCGTATTTAAATACATATTCAGTACAATTCCAAGATTTGACCCCTTTGAATTGCATTGGCTGGTAGCACAGTCTTATAAAAGGAGCCAGTTGTTATACTGAAATCATCAGAATTTTTGGGCCCAACAACCAAGGTAAGGAAAATAAATCCGTAATTTTTTTCTGAAGATCAACTCAAGCTGTGACTGACACCTTTGTGCTGACAGAAAGCAACATGTTGGGTGTTTTTCTTAGCTTCATATGTGTACGGAGCTTGTAGCCAAATTCTGGCTATCTGGAAAAAAAAAATGTCCTCAGATGAACATCACGTTTCTGTTTGTGCCATTTATTTTAGGTTTTTGATTCAGTCAAGGTACTCCAATCCAGTGTCATCTGAGCCATGAAGAAAACAAGTGCAAAGAAGCCCAAGCAATATCACTTCTACATCCATCCATCCATTAACGTGAACTGTGTAACCCTGAGCAGGGTCACGCCAGTCCACGGTTTATCCTGGAATCATTGGGCACTAGGCTATGAAATTACGTCTGCAAGGGACACCAGTCCAACACAGGGTGGCCACACACACAGCTGCACACTATAAGCAATTTAGAGTGACCAGCTAACCTGAAGCACAACTCTTTGGACTGTGGGAGGAAACCCACACAGACACGGGGATAACATGCAAACTCCAGACAGCTGGAATCAAACCCGCACCCAAACCAGCCCAGGCATGGTGAACCACCTCATCTGTTGAAGAGCGTCTTCGAATTCCGTTCATGAAGTAGAAAACTTAAAAAGTCCAAGGCAAAGTTTGATGTTCCTTTGCCTGTTAAGACTGTTACCGTCATAATTAAAACTGGCTGTTGTGAATGTAGCCCTTATAAAATAAACATTGACTGAAACACAAGAGCAAGTGTTCATTTTTCAGGTTAGAATAAATACTGCAACACGGTGACACACGGAAGACCTTGGCTGATGCAGGAAATATCTCTGTAGCAGAAGTCAGAACAGCCATTTGTACATAATTCGTACAACAGCAGTTACTGAAAGCCTTTAGTAACTTCACCCACAGCGCTGCTGTTTTCTCAATGTTATTCTGTGGAAAAATGGCACGCATGACAGTCTGACTAAAGACCCGCACTTCTTCATGTATGGCAAAGTGTGAAAGCGCGAATGAATCCACCACCTTGAGGTACATTCCTTTATTAACACTAAGTAATCAAATGCTCTCAGTTGAGGAATGAAGTCAAAATTAAACAAAAAAAATTAAGCACTCCAGACAAGGCCTTTTTTAAATACAAAAATCACCTGGAAAATGAAGAGACTCAAATCAAAAATTGCACATGAAATGAAGAAATAAAAAATGGAAAGTCAGTCTAGTAATGGGACAGAGTACACAGTCTCGTGGGAACAGATCCCCTTCCCAACCCCCCGAACCCCCCCGATATAAGCTGTAATCTTCATTTAATAATCCAAATCAAAACAGGACAAGTCGCCTTGTAGTGAGCCATTCAGAAAATATATAGTGGTTTATTTGGGTGGTCTTTTTAGATTTGCTTCATCCGTGCATCTTCTTTAGTGTGAGATTATAATGTAAACATAAGTGATCATCCGCTGGGGTTCAGTTCACAAAGTACAGACCAGGGTTTCTTTATGCAATAGCTTTGGCTTCCGGTAAGAAGGCCTCCCAGTATTTTATCAGCTGGTGAAAATAGAAACAAAGAAACAGAATATATCATTATATTATACAATCACCTGCTTCCTAAGAACTACACTGTATACTGCTCTCTACCTGAGCTTTCACAGAAACAGCATCAGAGTATCAGTATCATTTCTTCAACTGCTAGAAGTCTGTTATGCATTATGTGAGGTTAGATACATTTTTTGGAAGATATTAAAACCAACTATGTAAAGCCAATATAACATAAATCTATTACACCTATTATATTATACACCTACCGGTGTAAACTGTGAGTACACCTGAGCAATACTTATATGGGACTAACTGGACAGAAGAGTAAAAGAAAAGCAATCCACACGTGTCAACATCTCTGTGAATTGCTGCAGAGGAGCTGGAAGCCACAGCAGCCCTCTCCTGGTCAAACTTCGTAACCAAATGACCAACCTGAGCAAAACAGGTTTCCGGCAAGTGTACTCCAACTCTGGACTGGTACAGATCAAATACCTACGACTATTTAAATATAACGCATAAACAGGAAGAATCAACAAAAGACAGATGCTACAACTCTAGACTTTCCAGTCCATCAGAACGACCAAAACAGTTGCAGCGGATAAGTCAGATATTAGATACAGGGAGGTCACGGGACTGATGTGCCATTATCTGCAATGCTGACATATTCGGTGTGAGGTTGCAGTGACTATTAACAAGGCAAAACGTGTGAGGAGATAAGCAATAGGGTGATGTTCCTTCGGGGCCCATGAATACAGCTGTCTAGTGAGGCATGCAGCGTACCTGCTGTTGGGTATGCACTAGTGATTCCAGGTATTTGATGATGACAACTTTGAAGTCTTTCACTCGCTCATTCTGAAAACAAAGCAAGGGTCAAAATGGTCCTCGGAGGGGATACATAATGATTGACATCTTTCATTTTTATTCAATTAAAAAAAATAAACTACAATAAAAGTTTAAAAAATGTAATTACCAAAGTTCAGTACACTAACAGATCAAATTCAGATGAAAACAAATTACTGTAGGACATGCACTGTACACTACTGTAATGTAAATCTCCACAATGGGGTAGGGGCAGACGATCCAGTACTAGTATTGTACAACAAAATACACCTTTAAATTTCAACAAAAGTACTTATATCGCCAAGTACCAAAGAGTACTGACAAGCCTGACCTTTCCAAAAAGGATGAAGAGAAAACATGAGTGAGAACTTACCTCGAATCTGCCCACCTCCTTCCGGATGGTTTTGGAAATGTGCTCAAAGTCTCGCTCCCCCTGCTGCACTTTGCCCTCCCACTGCAAGCATCAGAAAGAAGAAAGGGGGCAGGAGACATGCGGATTAGGCAGACGCCCCAGGGACAGGTGCACAGGTTCTGTACATCTACGTGGTTCCCGGAACACACTGCGCTCGCTCCCACTGACGTACACGTGAGGTACCGACCGTGAGCACGGAACACAGTGGCATTTGGAATGGCTTGGAGAAGCCCAAAGGGACCATTGCTATCATGAGGCGCAACAGCCAATGTGGTCTCGCATTATCTAAGAACGAAACCTCCAGTTCCTTTAATATCACTTCTGTTTTTAGCAGCTTGGCTCAAACCAAATACCACCACAAGCCACAAATTAAAAATAAAGGATAAAAACAAAGACTGTGACATTTTTCTGAACTGTTTAGTTTTCTTCTTCTAAAACTTTACTATGGTCAAGACTTCAGACTGCTGCCAACATGAATGACAGTGAACAAACTAAATTTTGTTGCACCTCATTTTTGAGTTACACTACATTTCCACAGTGCTGTGCACAGTGGTAAATCAAACCAGAGACGTTTCAGCACTTTTGCTGGATGAACCGGCACAACAGATACTGGAGCCACTTTTGCAGAACTGCCTTTGGTGGAGACCTAGGCTGAAAAGTTAAAGTCAAGCCAGTAAGAGCTGGATCAAGACTGGACATGCCTACTAGTCTAGCATTAATAGCAGGACGTGACAATAAATCAAGGCAATGAACGTTAAAAGATAGAGAAATGAAAAGAACAAAATGAAAAAAAAACATGAATATGGAAACATGAAGACCAACGCAAGACAAGCTGTAAGTAACAGTCGCAAATACAAACGCGTCACACGTTCGTATTTCTGAACAATACATGTCACATGGGGCTGTCTGTCAACTAGAGGTTCGTTCCAAATAAAGACCTATCCTAGGTTAACACCAATTTAACCATTTTTGGCAAAAGCACATTTTTACTGAGTCAAACAATGCTTTAAATAATCTTAAAATGCCAGCTAGAAAGACTACACAAATTTAAAAATACAGCCCAATGTGACGCCGGGTGCTGGGTGTGGCGCGGTGGTCCAGTCACAAGAACTACACCCTGGTGGTGTAAAGAAAGGGCAGTCCCTTGTTCCTACCTCCTCAATCTCCTGTGTGAAGCATGGCAGGGAAAATGCAGAAATTAAAAAGGCAGAAAATGCTTTGTGCTCAACATAAGTCAACATAAAAAAAAAAAAAAAAAAAAAAAAAAAAAAAAAAAAAAAAAATACAAGACCACTGAATAGCATTTATGANTTAAAAAAAAAAAAAAAAAAAAAAAAAAAAAAAAAAAAAAAAAAAAGAATCCACCACTGTTGCACTGGTAAAAAATCTGGGTTAAAACTAGGCTGCCGTGCTACTGTGTAAAAACAAGATAATGAAGCTAAATTTATTGTTATGATTTGAGACCACCGAAGGATAAATCGCATCAAGTGTAAAAGAGTTATCAACATTTATGAGATTTTAAAATGCCTCCTGCAGGTCATTTGTCGCAAAGCAGCCAAGTGAAATCAAACAAAGGGCCAGCGAAGGCTGCTTCGACAAGAAAGAGGAGGTATGTTGGCCCTTCCTGCAACATGTTATGGGACCCTTTTGCATGGCAACCCTTGTGTCAAGCATCCAACAGCAGATGAAAATAAGTTAAAACTGTGGTTCATGTCAGTAGCTGCCTAGCCCACTTTCTCACCCTGTCAGCAGCCTCCAATTCAATTGTATGCAAGAAGCCCACAGCTGTGTGGATGTCTGCCGAAATACCGTGGCAGAACAAAACCTGCTATGTTCTGCTGCCCAGGAAGCTTCTAGCCACATTCAGCAAATACCACCACCCTAATGTGAACTGTATTGTGTGCTTCAGGGAGCGCTACGCTCTCAGGGAGAGAGCTTTAACTGCCAGGGCCACATGGGAGGCCAGATCCCAACAGAGGTTGTTCTGAAACGCCGTGCTAATGGGCGCAGTGTGTGTCTGGTTTTGTACAGTCGAGCTGCTCACCAAACTGTCTTTATTCGGCCCTTTGTTAAAGGAAACTGATTTAGAACATAACCTGGTGGTTGAAAACTTGCCAAGTTTTCGATTGTGTCAAATACCATGAATATGAATACCTGTCATAGGGATGAAATTATCAAACACTGCGCCGACTGTATACGCCTCTTTATCAGCCAGTTTTCAGTTTAAGACCCTGCTGTATGCATTTGCGAGTGTTTACATACTGGAGAGATTGTTCCAGTCCTTGGAGACAAGGCTGCAATTTTCCTCATGTCACACATCAAGAGATGTAGTGGGATGCCATGAACCATCTCTGCAGTGTTTCTGCGATGTTTCACCATATTTCCAGTTTAAACTAGTTTACTAGGATTAAATACGTTTGCTAGCATTAAGTTGACTGGTATTGTACAAAGAATTTTTAATTTACTGTAATTTTAATCACGCAAACCATTAAACTGATCTACTGAGCCGGGGATGGGCATCAAACCTTCTCACTTCAACCCTACTTTAAAACATTCCCAAAAACAGGAACAAACCTGGCACACTAATGTCTGTGGGTGATGGGAAGGGTTAGTGGACTGCATTTGGAGAGAGATGCACAGCTCAACTAAACACTCTGTGACTCCACGTTGAATGAAATGAAACTGAGCTGGCAGGCGACAAAAACCACAGGGACTTTGTGGTGACTGAGCCGTTGCCTGGCTTGTACAGGCCAATATTGAAGGTGATAGTACCATGAAGAGTTAAAGGTTAAAAGAGGAAAAGAAGGAATTTGAGAATTCTGTAGTTGAAGCATATCAAACTACGTTCTTAAGGCTCTTAGCTTAAAGATGGTCTTCACATTGTACCTGTACTGTTCACCTGTGTATATGCTGTTGACAATATCTATAAGTATATCGAACCAGGTTTCAAGTCCACTTAGGCCAAGATAACCTTCATTTAGACCGTACAAAAACCACTGCTGTTGTGGGACAGTTACTAGGTGATGGCTACGATCCCGGGCAGTGCGGCGCAGCCTTGCCTCCTTGATCTCGTCCTTGGCCTGCTGCAGCTTGTCCGGCTTGTTTGCCAGGTGGAGCTTGGCCTCCGCCTCCCTCTTTTTCTGCAGCATGACCTGGGCATCCTGCCACTTGGACCAGGTCTTCATCCGCTGGTCAAAGACGCCCTGCAGGCAGTCACATGGCTGAGTCCTGCACATCTGTAGCTTAGTCAGCACTAACAGCTAATGGGTAACCATATCCCACCCTGGCTGCACGATGCAGTGCCACAAAGACTCTGTGTATATTAGCAACTCAGCTGAGCAAAAACCAAGCAGTTGGCTGATCCATGGTATCACATGCTCACAAGAATGCATAACTCGAGACATCTTTGTCGAGTAATCGCACCTTGACCGTGGTGATGAGACGCACGTAGTCTCCCAGCAGTTCGGACAATAAGTAGAAGTCAGCATAGGCCTGCTCCTGGTGCAGCTGGTCAATCTTCTCTTCCACCTCGGCCAGCTGAGACAGTGCCCGTGACAGTGCTGTGTGGTCCTCCGAGTTGCCCAGCATGGCCGCACTCCTGGCAAAGGATGCCGTGTTCACTGACAGCTCTGGAGGGAGGGGACAGAGAGCTTACACGCTCAGTACTTTGTAAAGTGTCTGTTCAGATGAATGTCTAAATCAGCTGGACACCTTTCTCATTTTTACAAAATACAAAAACAATAATAATTTTGTATATGTCATATTACTGGTGCCAGTGTAAGAAAATCAAAAATTTCACTCTGCAGACAGTACTGTTGACAACTTTTGTGATTTTCCTAAAAACAAATGACTTGTAGATTTATGTGTAGCTTTAACAAGTGCATCATGAGTTCCAGTGATCATATTTTTATTTTTAAAGTGAACTTTGTTTCCAGCACTTATCATTAAAATTGCTTAAAAGTTTCATTAAAATAATGGAAAACAGAACCGTAGTAACTACTCAGTCTATTCAAATTATTTAATTATATTTCTTGATAAAGGTAGCCCTGGATATCTAGAGTTACAGTATTTTCTTTAAAAACACCTTTCGATATGTGTGCAAATAAAAATAATTTGTAGAAGCCGTACAAAGTGAAAACATCAAAAGTAATTAGAAATCATATGTGAAACACATACACACGGTGCTGCAGTCATTTGTAGCATAAGGAGAATAAACTTTAGTGATATAGTATATTTTGATAACTGATGAAATTAATATGCCCAACTCACATTTCGGACCTGAGTCAGAGGCAGAAGTGAACTGAGGTACTTGCAATTTTGAACTGTTGATGGTAAAAGTGCCAGATTTCACACAGATTTTACTGATCTTATGACATCCTCGATTCATTTACGCTTGACCCAACAGTCAGAACACTTCTCGAAAAAGTCAATCAAGCATATTTAGTCTTGAAAACTAATTCAATATATTCCATTTAACCGAGGAATTTAATAGATTTTTTTGCCAAGTACAGCAAACTTCATGCAGATATTCTGTTGGTGGCCCAGACTTACAGCAATACTAATTTGTCTTTCACTGAACAACAATTACACACCATAGTTACTGCTTTTACTGGTGGCCTAATTTAAAAAGTTAAATAAAACAATAAAATGACCAACAGACAGAAACATATTAAGTACTACATACAATGTTATATTTACACAACAATCCAGTGAGTTACACATTTTCATTAACGGCTTGTCCTGGTCAGGGCCGTGGTGGTCCGGGGTCTGGGTACTTAGGCCAGGAGGGCACACCTGGACCAGACCATTGCAGGGTGGCCACACACTGTGGACAATTTATAGTCCCCACTTAGCTTGAAATGTATGTCTTTGGATTGTGAGAGGAACCTGGAACACTAGAAAGCCCAGAGAAAACATTTGAATTCCACAGACTGAGCTGGATTCGAATCTTCAACCAAACAGCTTGGGTGCTGTTAGGCAGCAGGGCTTCCCACTGTTACAGTATTTTTCAAATTCAATAAGTGTTTAAACCTTTTAATTTCTTGCAGCAACTAGATAGAGGTTCAAACTACAAAAAAAAAAAACAACAAATTGGTGTCTGTTTTCCACAGGACAGATGTGCCTGAGTACAGTAACCATGTCAGTGTAACAGTAGCAATGTGCTGCTGCCCAATTTTCCAACCGGAGGTCTCCCTTTACAGCCAAGCAAACGAAAAAGCATCCAAAGTTGTCATTCAATAGCTTTCAGCCCTGAGAGCTACTGATAAATACTGTATGCATTCAGTGTGTGTAACACAAAAAAGCACAATAATCGAATAATTCTGACTGCCAATTAGACAGTAATGCGACTGACTATTTGCCCATAGTGGTTTCATTAGTCTTGGAGGGAATTGTCCCCTGTCATGTTTACACCAGGGACAACGTAATTGATGGCCAACAGCCTTGTCAATCCCACAATCTGTGGTCTGCTAATGTGTACTGCAGCCAATGGAACTTTTTACCTTTGTCGAAGTTTATCTGGCATTTCAAAGGAGACTGTTTAGTAAACATGATGTTATTAATTAAAAACAGGAGGTCACGATCTGAAGGCTACAGATGTGAGTCCTGCGAAAATGATGTCTGTAGAATATGATACCAATCCTAATGTTTTGCTGTAAAAAAAAAAAAAAAAAAAGAGAAGAAAAAATGATGCGCCTGTATAAATAGATCAAATAAAGTTGCTTTGAAAAACGTGTCACCTAAGCAACAGAACAAAAAAAAAAAAAAACAACATCATAACACGGAGTCAGTGAGACCCAGTGTATTGGGTTACCTTTTCTGTGACACACGAGGGCTTCAACACTGGCGTGAAGCTTCCTCAGCTGCTGGTCCAGGTTCTCAAATTGCTGCTGCTTTTCCTCAAACCACTGAGTGGAACCGAGGCAGAGACATAGACACAGAGCAGACAAACGCAAGTAAGACGACAAACATTGGTAGGCCCCAATACACACAGCCATGCTCCACACCACCCTGGGTCATAATGTGATATTGTCAATAACAGGAGCAGCTTTGCAATAAATTTAATGACAACAGAAGTCAACAAAGTCACACAAAACAGAACTGTACATTGTACACAACTGTAAATTCCAAAATCTTTCAAAAGGCCTCTTAAAGTTTAAATGCAAACTGAGAGAGGACAGACATTGTTTATTGAGAAGAAGAAAATTACACACAAAGAGCTTGAAATGAATAAACCAAAAAAGTGTACAGCCTGATAAATAAACAACAATAAAACAGAAGGAGCTAGAATAGGCTCAGGTCCTGAATGCTGTCAGAGGGAAGTGCCTTTTCCACTGGCACAGCCTTAAGATTCAAGTGGAGAGGCTCATTAATTCGTCTCATTATTCAAGTCCAAAAATCAGCCCTTACCGCATCCGATTCATTCATCTTGATTGTCATTTTGTTGACAGCGTCGGCAGCTTTGTTTACCATCCTCAATATTCCCGCCCCGCTGAGTGCCTGGGTGCTAACCGCCCGCGGCAGCTAGAACAAAATGACAAATAAGGGCAAACAAACCGGTTAACAGGCTGGGTCTCAGTGCCCCCCCCCCACACCCCACTGTTTGTCCCCGGAGGAAGCCATAGTGCTGGGACCGGCAAGGGGTTTTCTCCACTCCCATACATTTCAATGCTGCAGGATCTCATTTAATGCGCTCGCCCCCAGAAAGCTCTCTGAGGGACAAGCAAGCAAAAAATAGCTTTCAATTGCTTCCAGACCCTCCCCCTACTGGCCCCCAAAGCCGACACTCCCTCAGCAACGGTTAGTTTCACTGCAGAGTGGATTAATACAGTCATTCCTGGGCAACACAGACAGACGTGTGTGAGCGCGTTGTGAGGTATTGGGAGGTGACACGAAGCCACTGCAGAATATTGACGGGGCACCTTCCTAGTGTTCTCGGAAACCGCTATGCCCAGACAGAAAATCCATCAGAAATTTTCACTCGCAATATCTGGTATTAGTGGAGGTGAGAAGATCAGCGGGAGCAAATGAAGCTCTGGGCAGCAGGAAGCGGTAAAAATACTCAGAAATGTCTGTTTTCTTCTTACAGACTAGTCAGTAATTATTTTTCATTAAAAAAATGATGTATTTTTTGCATTAAAAGTAAATTACAAACCAAATAAATTAGGTTTTTAATTAGTTTTTGTTTGGTCAATATAACAGATATTATAACTTATTATCATCATTTTTATTGTTTCGCTGACAACTTTGTCCAGAGTCTTACAAACTTACAAAGCTACTTATAGAGATTTACCCTTTTATGCAGCAGAGTATTTTTACTGGAGCAATTCAGGGTAAGTATTATATATATTGTCAGCACTGTTGAAAAGGTGCATACCACAGAGAGCAAGACACTGTTTGACATCCAGCAAAAAGGAGAAAAGTAATTAAAAAAAAGTTCAAACTTTATTACCCCTAAGGTAGTAGTGTTTAGTGCCGTGTGTGTCACGTATAACTCCCTGTCGCCAGGTTGGGTCTTCCTCCAGCACCCCTTTCCAATCAATCCTCCCTGGCGTGTGTACGTGTGTGAGTAAGGGAGAAGTGGCCTGTTTATCTTCATCTTTACAAATTAGCTGGGTACTGCCTGAAGGCAAATGTCACGGAACTGTGTAGTACTGTGTGCATGTCGTTTCTACAGGTATGTTTGACTATGCAAAATCCTCATTTAAGGCAAGAAGTATCTGCGTGGCAGATTTCAAGTCTGTGACTTGAAAAACATAGCCATGCATAAAGAACAAATGGGCAAACAAACAAAAAAGATTGCACTTTATAGATAGAGATTTAAACACAGAGCTACTGGAACATGTATGATGTAAATTGCAGAAGTACTGTATGTACTATGGAGACCTTAGACTGTCATACATATCAGTGACTGTAAGTACCTCTGAGCTCTCCAGGAACTGCACAACATCAGGATCCTGTATTAGAGTGGGGTGTTTCACTGTCCTCATGAGGTACCTGCATAGAAGAATTCAATAACATACACAGACAGCATCATTGCTTCAACAGACAGAACTCTACTTATAACACGTTTAAAATTGTGCACAAATTTTCGTTCTGATTCTAAATTATACATTCAGTCATAGATAATGCTATGGCTACTAAGCTCAACGGTTGAAAACAGCGCCATATTATCCTCATCATTAATAATTTGTTATGAAAAAGACAATAAGGCAAGAGACATATTAACAGGCCTTTAAAATTAATCAATATTTCTGATTAAACTGTCTTTCAGCAGGTAAGAATGACTGCTTGTTATAAAATATCTGTGTGAAAAATTATTTTGCTCACAGGAGTCTCAAGTGCGATATTTGCTGGACTGGCCGAAATAAAATGCACGTCGAAGGAAATTGTTTCAGCCATCAGGATCCAGTTCTTTAACAGTTGAAGTCCATAAGCGGATGTCCTCTGTCCTGCCGTTAGCACTGACCTTCACGTCAATCAATATGATCGCAAAAAGGGCAGAGAAATGTCACCCCTTCACTTTATTTAAATTTCCACTCGATTCGTCAGCGTGTGCAAAACCCCGGCAATCAACACCACGTGAAAATACCAGGCATGTCAGAGGGTGCCGGCCCGGGCGCGATCCGATAGGGCTGCCGGCAGAGAGGCCTGGCGGCGCATCCCAAAGGCTGACAGCCACGAAGCCCATGAGCTCAGTGATAATTGTTTATCTAATATTTTGTTGCTTAACCTTTCCGTCCGAAAAGACCAGAACAAGAATGCTCTTTGCACCAAGGTGTTCTCACGCAAAATTGAAGGCATAGGGGCCCCGGCTCCAACCTTAGGTGCCCTGTACAGGGCTGAGTACGCTTTCCTGAGTCATAAAACAACAAAAACTACAGTCAAAGGCAACAAGCAAATAAATAATGCCTGACTCTCCAACAAGGGCTTAGTCCTAATGCTCAACCAAATATTGACGACTTTCATTGTACAATACCTTTTCCCAATAGGGTCTAGTCTTTACCTCATTAGAAATGACTGAAAAGCAAGCGCTCCAATAAAAGAACTACAAGTATTCCACTGCATTACAGTGGTTTTCAACTACTTATACACACTGTCTGCAAAAATTTCCTCGTATCTAATGAAGAATAATAATAGTAAATTAAATATAAGTTTCCTATCTTCTAATTTGTGTGAATGAGTAAGAAAGTACGTCAGTATGTGTGTCTGTGAAGCATATGAGGCGCCCGAGCAGCTTCTTTATAAGTGAGAAGGTGCATCTGTGCATGCACGTATCTGTGCATGGCATGAGAAAAGCAGTTAGCGTCACCTACGTCAGCGCGCGTGTGAGATGAACGAGAAATCCATCAGTCTCATGCACATCTGTGTTTGTGTATTTGTGTGCAGCATCACATATGCACATTCTGCAGGCGATGTTAGTATGTGCTTCATGGGACATCACTACTCCCATTTCTCTAGGCTGTGTCAGAGACCAAATATTAAATTTTGAAAATAATAAGTAGCCTTTTTGGAGTTTAACAAACTTGAATATGCAAAAACCTCACTTAAAATGAGAAGTGCCTGTGTGCATAAAGAAGACAGATTATATAAAGAGCAAACACATAAATAAACAGGGGATGCACTTTATACATACTGCTTAAGCCTTCAAAACAGCAACTTAGGGAGTAAATGACAGTCTGTAGAGGCCACCTGTTTCTTCAATATTTACTAATAAAACTGAAAATAAATTATATTTTTATTTACGTGCTCATTTTACCTATTGCCAAACATGAAAACTCTACAATGCACAAATGTTTGTCTATCAATTACACTTTACAGTACTTTCAAATTTCAAGACAGTACCTTCAGGCCATTTTTTTCCTTGTCTCACAAAATATTTTGTTGAGAACTGAGTGCTCAGTCTTGTCATTAAAAGACACTAACAGGAGTAGTAGGTGAACTGGACTGGTTGTCCATGGGGAAATTAAAAATACCACGTTTACCAAACATTTCAGTTATTCCCCAATGATACGCAGTCAGATTTTCAGCACCAAACCTGCCATGAATCACCAAGAGAGGGTGAATTCCCGGATTGGTTCCCATTAAGAGAAAAAATGATTTCCTTTATTCTTTCTTCTTTTGCCTGATGCTTCTGTCCAAGATAAATGTCTTGCTATGCTGCGATGCAGCAGGTAATCACCACAAATGCAATTTACTTTCATACTTGTACCTTTCCAAAGCCGATCTCCGCTTCTCCACAAATTCAGCAGACGACAGGTCCTCCTTTCCCACCTTGACCTTTGTCATGCCTGGTGAGTGAAAGATGGTAATGAAATTAGTCTCTCAGAAAATAAGAAACTTCTATTTTTATGCACACATTATTGTATTTTTTGATGGAATTAAGTTTCATGTTTTAAACAAAATATTAAATCTTAGAACACTTTGTCAATCACTGCGCAAAAACAGTAAAAAAAAAATTGCTGAAAAAATAAACCTAATTTTACATGTTTGAAAGCACATGAGCACATACCAGCAGCGTACCATTCACGACATATAAAAAAAAAAATCCATATACTTCCTCACCTACGATGCTTTTCTCTGGCGCAGGTGGAACTATGTATCCAATATGCATGTATTTGGAGGCTAGTTTGCTGTGCAAACCCAGGAAGTCACTAAAACGTCTCTTCACTGAGAATTCATTCTGGCTGAAAATTGTCAGCGATGTCTGGACAAAACCAAGAGAAAATTCAGGAAAACAGTTAAAATACCTACATGGACATTATGTTAAAAATAAAAAATACAGCAGATGAAGCGCAGTGCCAAACATTACATTATCACCACCCACAACACATGCAATAGCCATTTCCCCTCACCTTTGTTGTTACTTTGTACGCCATATAAGCATTCATTCCATCACCTGTTAGACACAACAAAAATATAATGGTTCATATGGAGCCAGGACACATGAATACTGAAGACAAAGTGCATTTTTTTCACTCTAATACAAAAAAAAGTAAAAAAAAAAAAAAAAAAATACAAGGAAGCAATCTGAAATACACAGCATACAAAAAATTCTAATAAATATTCTTGTGGGAAAAATGGCAACAGCTGATCGCTGGTCACCATTCATCAATGACTGGATAATGGCAACACAAGGTTCATTTTGTCTTTTTTCACTTATGCAGATGTAAAAAAATGTAGTTTTTTTGGACCATGTCGGAAACTACACTAAACATGAAAACACAGGACAATACAGAAAAATGCCTATGGGAACAGAAGCAACGCAAAAGACGGCCCAGTGAGATAATGGAAAAACAGGCCTCAGATATTGGACACAAATGTTGCGATTAAGGGAATATAAAACATACTAGGTTTTCCAATACTTAGTGGATGTTTCATATATGTGTTTTTTCATCACAACCGCAGTATATACAAAAACAAAAAAAGGTTCCTGTTCAATGTGTCCATGATTCCTGTCAGTGTGCATTACAAGTGTAAGGATGCTTAGGCAGAAGCAGAAACCTTCTTCCAGTGTACAAATGTGGCACTTTGCTGTTAGCAAACAAAAAAAAAAAAAATTCTTTCCATGCAGAGTTCATCTGAATGGCATTTTCCTTAATGGGCTGCTCATTCTTGCCATTAAAACAGATGCATTTGGTTCTTATCATTTAATGTGATAATTTACTTTTTGTAGAAAACCTACAAAAATGCTTACTTGAAGACATTCTAAGTGTAAGTGACAAAACTAATAGAATGGATTAAAATCTTGCATAAAGGAACATAAGCTTATTTCTCAGGGTACACCATAAACCTGAACGCATTTCACTCGATACTGTCACGGCAGTATAATTGTGTATTTTATCAACAGGGCAGATACTACTAAATGTATTACAGGCCAGAAGATGTTGCATAAGTATGAGAGTTGTGTCATTGCCATAATGGACCGCAATGTCTCATTTCACTACACTAATTGCTAATTTAAGCTTTTCAAGATTGCTTGCTATCAATTACCATTAATATAATTTTTTTACCTACATTTCTATACATTTATTTAACTTCAGTGCGTATTTAGCACAAATTTTAAGATAGCACAGTTTGTGGGAGACCCAGATTTCAGGGTGAAAAGGGTCTGCGTTGAAGATGTCCCTGTCACGGATCAGGAGAATCTGTATCATAAGGCCCAAATTTGTTGACCACATCCCCATCCAAGCAGCTTTCCAGAAAGATGGGGAAGTGAAGCTGTGCATCGCGGACTGTTACACAAGAGTCTTACCGACTTTCTCTGGGTCAGAGACGGAAATGTGAATGTCAAACAAGTCTCCACCAGCTTCCTCCTCCTCCTGCACAAACACAAATCACCTTAGTAATGACAAACTATTCGTAAGTTGTCCAGAAACAGTTAACATTTCAGAAACATTTGCACCCCATAACTCTCAATATCTGTCTTATTAAAAGCAGAATCATTAAAATGGGAATGCTGAGGCATCGCATGTCTCTACCTAGTTAGGCACAGCCTGGTCCTGTCATCATAACAAAGGAGTTGACCATGGGGGTCAGGTGTGTCTGAGGGAAACATAAGACTTCAAATTGTGCTTTGAGTTCTTGAAGGTCATGTTTGGTTTGTTCCTTAAGCCCCCACAGAATTCTGACTATTTCTTCAATAAAAAGCTTGCGTTCCTCTCGTCTTTGCCCGGCTCTTTGTGACCCGACCTTTTTCTCACTGTTGTGCTACGTACATATTACCACAGAAAATCTGATGTTCTCTAGTGCTGCTCTTTCTTCAAGCATCTGAGATATTATACCTTGTAGAAGTTGCTTAAACGCCGGATCTGAAGGCGACTTTTACCTGCGGAACTGAGCTGCACACCATCCCATACTTTACTTACAGCTCCCCTGAGATCACATGCCCCATTTGAGATTATTAGGCTTTAATTATTGATTTTAATGTCATATGGGGATAATTCACTGTTAATATTATAAAGATCATATAATAGTAACTTGCATAGAGCAACAAAACAAAAAAGTAAGGTTGAAAATGCTTTTAGAGCAGTAGGTAGAGTAGTGTTTAGAGCCACCTTACAGTCAAAGCACGCAAGTTCAAATCCCCCAGTCACTGATCAGACCTTCACCTAAGGTAGGAGATTTCCTAAAGCACAAGTCCTCTGCTAAGGAACACCAGGGCAATGATAGTTGCCAATTTTCTACTGTTGCGTACCTCATCCAGGGATCGCTCAAACATGCCGGGCACACCAATGACTTTGGGCTCAACACGACTGGAAATAAGGGCTGTTGGAGTCACTGGAGTGATGGCAGGAGACGGACCATCAGACAGGATGGGCTCTCGCTCTGGACTGTCGAGGGAGACCTCCTCTGTGGCCTCTGTCAGCAGATGCCACCACGTGAAGTTACAAACAATGTGGATCAATGGCTGGCTTTTAATAGAATTCTCTCATAATAACTTGAGAAGAACAAAAGCGTGGTTTATAAGGTAAAACTGATGCTGTTATTTCAACATACCTGTTCAACTAGGAAAGTAAAGGCAATGAACTTACCAGCAAAGAGGTCTTCTTGGTCATCATCGACCAGGATCTCAGCTGCTTTAGGCCCATTGGAGTTTGCACTGACATCTTCTGCTGGTAGGCTGGCTGGTTCTGGGGATGAGGGACTGGACTGGGATCAGATGGAATGGAAAAGTACGTGAGTGAATATCAATAGAAGGATCACTATTCCCTCACTTTCGCAGCAGCCGTCACTTTACAACATCAAAATCATTTCATTTTTCTGCCCAGCAATGTGGAACTTGAGAACTGAAAATAGGACACACCTGTTGTTCTAGTCATGGCATGAATGCACTGCTTAGAGTCTGCAGGAGAGAAATACTGATGTGTCTGTGAAAATGGCAAGAAAGCTGCAGTATATTCCTTCAGCCAATATCCAGCTATACAAATCTGTAAAGCTGTGAGTCATGCTGAGGGGTGGGACTATGGTTACATGCATAAAATAATATACATATAACTGTACCAATGCAATGATTAAAATGTTTAATTTTTTAGTCTGATAATGTTTGGTGTTTACAATAAGCTGTTTATAATTATTTAACCATTTATGTAGCTGAGCACTTTTTACTGCAACAATTAGGGTGACTACTTTGCTCAAGGCTACTACAGTCCAAAAGGGATTTGAACCCAGGACCCTCCTACTGTAATGATTACACTACCCGCTGTCTCCATTATTGAAGCACGTACGGCCAGCCGAAAACCTGTTTTTGTTTATTTATTTGTTCGTTATGCTGACAGAAAAAGTATGGGAACAACCAGACAGACTTTGGGCTTGACTGAATTGTAGGCAACAAATTTATGGCAGTATATATACTTAATTTTCAGATTTATGCGGTCACCACAGTCGCCGTGTAGGTTACAAGTGCACAGTATTGTAAAACGACATCATACCAGGTCACCTCTCTGGCGATGTTCATAGCAGTTACAGAGCCATGCAATGAAAAGAACCTTTAAAATACAGTTAACCCCCGGTTTACATTCTTAATCTGTTCATGAAAACCAGACATGAACAGGGAAAGCGAAAATAATGAGCCTATTTCCCATTATGTTAAATGGGAAAAATTATACCAACCCATTAGTGTCACTTGGAAGAAAAATGTCAGCTTAATCAATCAATTAAAAATTTAACAATTAAGAAAAAGGAACAAAAGCATAAGCGTTTAAATGGATTTAAGTACACAGAATACAGATAATGTGTAGATAAAATATCAAAATGTGCAAAGGGATAAATCAGCTGATGTAAGAACACATGCACCAGAAGATAAGTAGCAGAAGAGACACAGCAAGGCCATTCCTTGCCAAAGGAAGCATGCGATAACATATAAGAAAAAAAAGAAAAGAAAAACAGAGGGGGGTCCCTGCAGGAAGCAAATTGCTTTCGCAGGGTGGTCAGTGGGATATTCTATGCATACAATCTTAAAAAGGTTCAAAATCCACACAGGAAACAAGGCATGGAAAAGTACAGCAGGATCTCAAACAATTGCACTTTCTTTGTGCAATTCTTTAACAGACATGTTTGTCCAAGTGCACTCACGTGCCACTTGTTTCACCAACAGTCTGTGCTCATTTCTGGGGAAGGAATTTAGATTAAAGGTCATTATCGAGAGTGCAACAACTTGGCTGGTTTTAACCTGAGGTCGCCCACCCTCCTGAACAAAACTAAATCCTTAACCGCAAGCAAAAACCCGCATACATGGTAAAAAAACCTCCATGCATTACTGACAGTTTGATGACTAAAGGATGTAGGGTTGCTGATAAAGTGTTTCTTCAAGCGACGAACAGGAAGAGGTTTGGGGGAGAGGGGGTTTTAAAAAAAGGGCAGGAAATGTTGCATCTTAGTACATCAATAATTACACATATCTGCTTTTCAAAGAGGAAAACATCATTTTTACAGGCTTCCTCTCATGTTTGCTTGGTCAGCTCAAAGCGTCCCACTGATGGTCAACTTTATGCTTGGTTCCAGTTTCTCGTTTAATATACACAAGACCAGGAGCCACGAGTCACTTTTGGAGTTCAAGCCTCACTCCTGATGGAAAACGTGTAAGAAGACTGGCAAGATCCCCGTCAACCTGTCTGACAAATGGGCCGATAGTCCAAGGCTTGCGTGGGCAAGGAAGGACTTTCGACTAAGAGCAAAATGCAGAAATAAAAAGCTCCAGCTACGGAAAAAAATACAAGATTTTATCTATAAAAAACATTGATTCTTTCAGACAAAAAAAGAATTCATATCAAAAAAGAAACAAAATGTTGTCATGCCACAATATCAATGTCCTTATTATGCCACAATCTCTCATCTGATTATATTTGTTTATTTTTAACTTTGCAAAAAGCGCTAAATAACTTTTGCACGAAGCTCGTTTTTTGTATTTTTTATTTTGTGAAAATTCATTTAGTTGGTCAAGAACTTACCCACAGTTTATCGAGCAGAAAGGGAGGCCCAGCTGGTTAATGTACATGTCAGCTGTGTGTAAGCTGCTATTCAGCACAAGCCTTCCAAAGACCATTTCTACCGAAATCACACCCAACTCACAAGGATGACCACATGACCTCCACTACAAGGAAGGCATATCAGTAAACGGCTGCAATGTGGTGGTGGTGCGCCTCAGCTGCATAGGTATGCAAATACAACTCAAGGCCTGAAAGCAAGGAGGAGGTTTCCAAGAAACCCATCTCCAGGTGCTTCAACCTTGAGGCCGGTGGATTCGAATCAATGCCACGATTAACACTCAAAACCAAAATAAGCGTTACAGAAAACGGAACGTGAATGTCTCTGACGGGACAAATGACATGTAAACATTAACTAGTTCTTGGTGGCATCAAACAATGTCAACTGAGTATAATAGCTTAAACAGCAGGAATATGTAACTGAGTGGAGAGAGTCCAGGAGGACACGTTGGCATGTATTATTGGACCATCTGTATAGAGCAAAACAGACGCCACGTCCTGACTCTCACCAATTCCCTTAAATGAACCCTTAATGCATATTGCTTAGGTGTGAGGGTGTGTCAGCGAATGAGGCACCTGGTCACAAGTTTTTCATAACTTCACAACTGAATGCAAAAAGGGTTTTCTGGATCTATTTATAAGAATTACAGAAAGTTGTCCAAGCTCCATCCCAAAAAAAAAAATGTGATACTGCCTCAAAAAGAACGTCCTCAATAAGGTACATGTGGACTCCAAATTGCAGCATATACAATTTGGGACGTTCACTTAAATAGGTGTCCTCTACAGTGGACAAAAATTAATGGCTGGTTCTTTGGGGAATGTTCTTGGCCACCCAGTGAGCACGAACACAACGTTTTTGGTAAAGGTCAGCAAAGACAACGCGTTGCCACGTTTTTCAAAAAGGCACCTAAACTGTTCAGAACTGTTGGCGTGGACAAGCATAGGCTGCCCAAGTTGCTTTGGGTAAAGGCATCTGCTCAGTAAGTCTTCTACTTTAACTATAGGGTTATAAGTAAGTGGCAGCAGTGCAAACAGAATCCAGCCACAGGATAGGAAATGTTCCAGTTAATGGAGGAGACTGAACTGGTTTCCTTAACCAAAAACATCTAAAGCTGGGGTTCTTAATTTAACGTCCATGGACAATTAAAGGGGTTCATGGATGGACTTTGGAGGATCTATGAAGTGCAAGCTTTCTGCAAAAAATAGGAGTATTTAACTAAGGTTAAAAAATAAAAATTAAATTATTATTATGCTGTCATTACCTCAGAAATAAATCCAAGAGAAAGCAATTAAGTTTGAACAAAATTATTCATTCATGGACATTTTTCTAAGGGTAGTCTATAGCTTTCAATACATTCTTAAAAGTGTCTGTGACAGAAAAGATTAAACCTCTGGATTAAAGTTACACAACTCAGATCACTGACGATTAGTCTTCACCGTTTCACCGGCCGAAGGTCTCTGCCGTTGAACTGGTCATGCTACGTTAATGGTCAGGATAATATAGCTGGATCTCCTTGGTGTCGAATACACAGGCCGGAAGTACGGACACAATGGACTGTGAACCAGTCCTCACCACACGCATGCTGCCGGTCACATGTGAGACACACTCTTGAAATTCCAGCTCCCTCCCTGGATCTGGGCATATGACAGGAAATGTGCACCATCCTTTTACCCTGTCTGCCAAGTCTTTTGCTTCAACATCAACAAAATCAGCTGAAAACACCAGTAAAACAGAATTCTTCCTACGGTTCAAGAAGAGGCATCTGTTTTCCTCACAAGTAATACATGTGACATGTGAAAGCAGATGGCCGGCGGCACGTTACACATAACAGCTCTACAACACAAAAATAACCACAACATACTGACGGAGGTCGGACTGTGATATATAGAAATGTGCCAAGCCATTAGAAGAGTTTCAGACCCCCTCAGAAAGACGCAATGACACAGATGGCGAGCGAGCTGGTGAGACTTTCCCTTTTCCACTCACACCATGCAAGGAAGTAGGACGAGCGACCGATTGTTCCTCGAGCACCTGACACAAGTCCAGCAGAACAACAACTGACACCCCAGCTAGCGACACACTCATTAACCACGAACCACAACCTCATACCTGGGACATCTGACCAATCGCTCCAGAAGGTCTCCGGTCTGTTTTCTGCTGCTGGCCCGGGGTGACCAGACACGAATGCAGACCTCTGTAGTTGCAGCACTGTCCTCATAATGTGATGGTGTTCTTTAGCACCGTGCCAGATGAGAAGACATCAACCGCTTCATGCTGATAACATCTGATCACCTTAAGAACTGATGTCATCTCATCTGACATGGCACTGAAAAACACTGTTCGGTGAGGACAGTCTTACAGCTTCAGCGGTCACCATTCACATCTGGTTAGGCCAGGTGACAGAAGAGGACAGAGCAGAGGTGTCTGTGCTACTGAATCAGCGTGACATGAGTTGCTGATGCCACACGACCCATTATGTCGCATTTCGGACCCGCACACGCAGAACAGAGGCTTGCAAACCCTGCTGTGCCACGCATGCGCACTGGCGGCCAGGGCGGATAGCTAGGGTAACGTATAGAAAGCGGAGCGCTGCTCGTGCGCGCGGACATCGCGGTCCTCCGTTCGGGACCCTACACAGGCACTCCGGCCCCCACTGTCTCTCGCTGTGGCCGCTTGCAGGCCCCGCGCCGGCCATCCGCGGCTCACCTCCAGAGTCGAGGCGGTGCTCACGAAGAGGTCCTCGCCGTCCTCCGGTTCCCTGAAGTCGGCGAGCCCCGCGGCCGCGGTGCCCAGCGGCGGAGCGTCCCTCTCGGCCGCCATCTTGCTCGGCCTCTGAATGATTGACGGAGCCGAAGAGGGGCGGCGGCAGCGAGTCAGGAGGCTTCGGTCGGTCATGTGACTCGCGGGAACGGCTTCGGTCTCGTGACAGGAGCGGGGGACCGTGAACGCGCGGGGGGGGGCGTGAGCGCGCCGCGACCCCACGACAATGAGCTGGTCGCAGAGTCCCCCGCCTGAGGGTCTCCATTTCCCAGAACTGCGAGAACAGCCTGTGTTTCTTCGTCTGTCCTTTACCGGGCGTTTCTAAGTTACCCAGGGAATATTTTATTATTTTGCTTTATTTTTGTGTCTTTCATAATATCTATGTATTTTCCAAAGCATAGCCAGGAACTGACGTATACATGTATATTTTTAAATGCTTAAACTGTTAGACTGAAATTTTTAGTAATAAAGCTGGTTTTTGCAGAAAGATTAAACTGCTAAACAAGGCACAGTACGGATTAGAGGTGGTTGTTGGTTTGAATCCCAGTCCTGCAGTCAGACACTCAATCTGAAAAGAGTCAGTAAGAAAACCCAACTGTATGAAAGGGTAAATCAGCATAAAGTTGTTTATCTAACACAGTAGGTGGCCTTGGACCAAGGTGTCAGTAGAATATATATTAATAATATTGAATTGCATGCAGAGTCTGACAGGATCTATCCACCCATTGGCATCAACCTCTTTACCTGGTCAGGGTTGTGGAGGTCCAGAACTTATCCTGGAATCAGTGGCCATCAGGCTGTAAAACTACACCCTGACTGGGAAACCAGTCTGTCCACAGACAGATTATAGAGGCGAATGAACCTGAAACAAAGTCTTTGGACTGTGGGAGGAAACCCACACAGACAGATCTGGAGTTGAACCCCCCTCCAAACAGGTCAGGTACTCTGAAGCAGCTGACCTCCTTAACAGCCTGGCCACCATGCCGGCTGTTTAGACTTTAGCCTTTTAAAATTTATTTTTAGAGAGTTCTCTTCATAGTCACCGGCGCCAACAGGGCAGTTGCACAGAATACACCCTAAAGCAACAGAAACACGTTTGCTGTTTCTCTCGGAGGGACACTTTCGTCTCTGCCCCAAAACACTTGCCAGTGACCTTGACAACATCTCTAAGTAAAGTAGCACTTCGGCATTCTCAATATCACAAGCTATTTCTGAACTAAACATATGAGGTTTTCTGAGACCTATAGAACTGAGCTGTTTTTCACAGCTCCATCGGTATCTTTTTTCTTTCTTTGAACCAAAGCTGCGGGAAAAATCATCTTCCGAGACTTTGTGACATTTCTAATTGCCCTGAAACATCCAGAGGTTGAGCTTTTTTATCTTGCAGCTGAACCTCGCGTTTTAAACGCGCTCCCTTGTAGCCTTAATATTGTATTGTGTTCCGAGTCACTATATGAAGATCATTAGCTACAAGTGTGTCTGCCTCCTGTAGCTTTTTTTAAGATCCATGCTGGAACATTTTTGCTGCGTGTTGTCTGTGGTGATGAAGAGGACACTTTCATGCCTTAACTAGGAACCTGGCAAAAATAAGAAGCCTCCAGGGGGGAAGCACAAATGCTCCCAGTGTCGTCAAAACAAATAAATGGACGCAGCGATAAGTCTTCCGAAACGTATGAAGTTGACCTGGATGAATTGCTCCTAACAGATCTGCGGGAGACCGGCAAAAACTGCCGGCTGGAGAAATCTGTCTTGTGTCTAAGTAAATGTCAGCGCTAAAAGTCATTTGCCAAGATGTAACAGGGCAGGGGCACCGAAACGCTTTGGACCCGCGAACGAAACTGTCGCCGCGGCACAAGCCCTGTCAGCGGGAACCCCAGAGAGGGACCCCCTGGGAGGTGGGATGCAGGTCCTCCCCAAAAGCCTCGTCTCCCCACAGCAGCAGGGAGGTTTTGTAAGGCACTAAGGGACAAGTAGCTTCCCCCAACACACACACCGAGGCACTGAGCCTATAATTTGGCACTTACAGATGAAAGGTGGAGGCTAAAGGAACTGTCAGAATCCAATAAATAAATACCAGGTTCACACCGTGAAGAGTAAAACAAATCACAGAGGTAAAGCAAGGCAGAACAATCATATCCCTGGACACCCAATAAAGTGGTGCAGACCCTACTGGAGAAAAGATACTACTTGTAGTGATTTAAGTAAACTGTTAAGTTTTGTATTTTGGTGGATGTAGCTGCTGTTATTTCTTTTTGTTTTGTTGTAATATTAAGGGAAGCCACTACCCAGCGTAGCCCCCGGTTCTGAGAGGCTGGCTGCAAAGCAGCCCCGGATACGGCAGCATTTCTAAAATATTCAGCATAAATCCACCGTTGTAATTTTTCAAGGATAATGTCACGGTCCTAATGTCACTTCTGTGATATGCATTATTAGCCGGTCCGGGGGTCTGTGTTACGTGCAGTCGGCGGTCAGCTTTCCCGGCTCCTCCTGCGCTCCAGTACTTTACATGACGAACCGCTTTGAGAAGAATATGATCTCCAGGTAAGGAAAAAAAGCATCATGCTGACACCGACAGGCTGATTGACAGATGAGCACTGTGTTTTAGTCGGGGTCGGGTTTTTTTTTTTTCCCTGAAAAACACGAAATTTGGAAAATAAAAGAGAAGTGAACCGCATTGTCCCCAGGATGAGACTTGTCAGACGGTGCCGCTCGCACCATTTTTCAGAGTAAGTGGTTTGACAACAGGTCATAGGTCACGCTAGTGAGTGCAGATGCCCTGTTCAACCCACACATTGTGTCGACTGACAGGAAAAGGTGTCTTTTCACCCCCCCCCCCCCCCCCC